>DWJN01004878.1:0-11974 GCA_018248895.1 Carystus phorcus
TGCAGAAAGCATGATTATTCAGAAATTATTCGCTAATCAACGTTTCAGAAACTCGAATTGACTTCATAGAACCTTCACGTTAATATGCGAGTTATATGAACGAAATTTTGACAAGCCTTTCAGAAACTGGCGGTAAGTCTTACAAATTTCACAATTATAATTATAATACCTCCCAGCTTATTAATATAAATCTTCTTATTTCAATACCACTCACACATACTTGGTTAGCTGTTATTCATCTTTGGTAAACTAGATAATCTTTCAGTGTCTGGTAGACAGTTAACAGTAAAATTTTCCTTCATGAGAAGTATCAGGTTTGAAATAGGTATATACTCTCATCGCAGATTAAGTAGCCATTTATCATTAGAGGGTCCTGTACTCGTTAAACAGTAAGAAGGACTTGTAAAAATGTAAGATCTTGATTTTAGTATCAAGTAATGTCCTTATATCATTAAGATGGCATGAAATCTAATTGGGCACTACTTACAGTTGGACATAATCATATTGTACATTTATGATTTTATCAATCATAATAAGACCCTCCCATGCAGTATTTCTTAATATACTTACTGAAAGTGAATCTTCTCCAACTAAACTGCTAGCGGTAGCAAGTATGTTTGGTGAATAAAATTTCTCATACATCGAAGAAGCCTGGCAAGTGTCTATTATAAAGAAGATTTCATTGTACCTGAAAATTCAGATATTCATTTGAATAAATTGTTTTAGCAGTCTATGCATGAAATTATATGACAAGGGCTATATGAAAAACAACAAATCTTTGATTAGATAATGTAGTAATTTTACAATGCTTTTAAAGTAAAAAGTTCTATTACTGCTATAAATATACCTTCGTTTCTGCCACATTTGCTCCAAAGCATCAGCTAACTCCTGACTAGTAACTTCTTCTGAGTCTTGGAACTTGAGAAACCCATCTCCTCCATGCCCCGTAAGGTAGATAAGGATGTTACTGCCTTCATCAGTGAGAAGACGTTTAGACCGAGGAGTGTCAGGGGGCACTCGTCCAGTCAACAGGCGCACAAAGTTTTCTACTGATACCTGCCAGATTATTTTTATTTTTTAGCAGTTTTAATAGGTACCATTCATATTTGTGAAGCCTATAAAGATACTATTTCAATCCTTTGATAATACAATGACTTCAATCAATAGTTATCTGTTACTTAGTAATGAAAAGTTTAACGTATTAGATCCAGATCAACCCAGACATATAGATAACCTAGATAACCAAGCCTACCCTTAACATAAACTGTGGCACATTTTAGGGCTTCAAATTAATGATCTTAAAACAAACATCTTACGTAAAAACAATTAGGTACAATGCAGTTCTGTAGTACCTATGGTGTGTGACATGTTGTAAATGTAAGGTTGTATAAAGAAAAGGGGGGGTTTAAATTTGGAAGGGTTTTGCATAGAGAAGGGTAGAAAAAGAGTTTGCATGGAAGTGATAAAATTAAGTATTATAAGACAGGTTTTTGAAGAGGAAGCGTTTAAAGATTATGTTTAGCAAGAAATGTTATTTTATATGTTATTGATGTATTTGTAAGTTTTTATTTGGATTTTAATGTTGATATAAGTATCCAAAAAAATTTATATATGCCAATTACAAAGCTATAGCAATAACTTACCTCATAACCTCTGTAGTCCACTTCAACATCATCACCATAAACATTAATTTGTTCATGAGCATTATTAAATATAGTCGCTGGCCTTGGATTCCTGGGATTGCACGCCATGTCATCGGATATCATGAGGATGATCTGGCTATCGGGGATACCCAGCCTTTTTACACTCCGGTAAATTGATAATACATTTGCAACATGTCGATAATTAAACCAAAACCGAGATGTATCCACTAAAACCGCCCAGTTATTCGTGTGATTTGACTTCTGGAACTGTTCTGGTATCTGGAATAAATATTAACTTGTCAGTTTTAATAGTATTTTCATAATAATAATTGAGTAAATATGTACTTTAATGTGTTTACCTCAATTCCACTGGTAGTCGGTACGGCTATTGCTAATACAATTAATAGGTAATGAATAACATAAAAGACTGTTCTATGATCCTGCATTGTGTTCAATTAACTAAAACAATTAATTTAAATATACTAAATACAGTACAATTTACATCAACAGTAAATGGATGTTATTTTAAAACATTCTTCAAGAGCCGTTTAATATGATTTACTTTTATTTTACATTACATAATATATTGATTATTAATTAATTAATTAACTTCAGGATCTAAGCACGGTAATGAATTAAGAATTTGATTTTAAAATAATAATTGTCCTTTTTAGTTTCTAGTTCTACACAAATGTTATTTTCTTCAATAAACTGTGAAGTGAACTGTCAGGAGTCAAATAATATCTGTATTTATCTGCCACAGATCACTAAAGTATATTTGACACTTAGTAACCGCAGAATATACAGTAAATATTTCTAATAGTACAATGATATATTCCTAAAGATTTTTCCTTATATACATATATTTCATAGATCTTAATTAAAAATCTTAAGTATAATAACTTATTGTATTATTTGTAACTATACTAAAAAAAATATTAGCATGAATAGAATAAGCCTGTTTTCTTTTGTCACTCCTCTTCCCTAGATGTCATTAATGTCAAAATCGGTTTCATTTTAATCCGTCAAATTCAAGAAGCGTAGAAATGGTTGTCAAGCGAACAACGTAAACAGAACATTTAGTAAATCAATTAAAAATTAAATTTTATAAATCATGACTAGCCGTAATCCAAACACACTAATGAGTGTCCCTGACGAACAGTTTGATTATCTTTTTAAGATTGTGTTGATTGGCGATTGTGGGACCGGAAAAACGTGTATTGTGCAACGATTGAAATCCGGGAATTTTATAGAGAGACACGGAAATACGATAGGCGTAGACTTTTCAATGAAAACATTGATTGTGGATGGAAAGAAGGTCAAGGTAAGTTTATCTAATTCAATTACGTGCGATGAAATGCGTAGAAAGTTTAAAATTTGTTAGGTACACGGTCAAAACAACTCTTAAAAATACCCCATAACAATTCGTTATATTGTTTAATAAATATGCATATTAATGGATAAATTTTCTGTTTTGTGTCCTTCATTGACGTTACCCAAGGGGAGTATAATTATGTCTTTCTAGACCTACACCAATGCCGTTGGCAGTTGGCACAGGAAATTATTAGTCATGTCATAATACTCAATTATCCGCCCCTCTACGATCATGCTTTGCTATTAGCATGCAAAGTAATTTCTTGTTACACATCTTTTTTAGCTTCAAGTTATGTTCTTGTCTGATAAATTTATTGGCTCCAATTTTTTTTGTGTCTCGTAAAAAAATATAATTATATAAATATCTGATGTAAAATAAATAAAAAGCTAAGCTTTCTGTAAGTATACTGTATTATTTTGATAACAAAATATGCTATTTTATGTCCTAATTATGTATAATATGTAGGTTTGTTATCCTTTAAATATTGTATAAATATAACCTTAATGACATTGACATCGCTTATATTAATTAATTTACAAATTAGCTTCAGATCTGGGACACAGCTGGACAGGAACGTTTCAGAACAATAACACAAAGTTACTATCGTTCAGCCAATGGAGTTATTATTGGTAAGTTTGACACCCACTCGTGGCCTAAAAATTACTATGCAATATTGTAGGAGTCACATTGATTGCATTGATTTATTTAACATTTGTAATAACACCTGTGAATCAATATTTATTGAACAAGCACTTTGTTCAAAGAGATTAGTAACCTACATATTTGAAGAGTTATTACATAATTAGACAGAACTTCACATATAGGAAGGTTTGTGAAATTGATTAATATGTATATAATTTTTTGCTTGTACATGTCATTGAACTCCTGTAAAATGCTTGGGCAGATTGTGATCAAATTTTTGTGTGTGTTTAAGCAGATTCTAGGTAAATTTATAAATCTGATAGAAAATGTTGTTCCACAACACAGATTCCTTGGAGTCTCAGTTTGTTAACTATTCAATTTTCTATTCCGATATATTATACAGCGCCTTGACACCTAATTCTATTTTCAGTATATGATATAACAAAAAGGTCAACATTTTTATCATTGCAAAAATGGATTGAAGAAGTGAGAAGGTACACTTCATCTAACGTCATTGTGTCCTTGATCGGTAATAAGTGTGACCTGACTGATCAAAGGGAAGTAGAACTGGATGAACCAAAGTCGTTTTGTCGATATGTACCTGAAATTATGTTTGTAATGGAAACATCTGCGAAAGATAATACCAATGTGGAAGATACCTTCCGCAGTCTGGCGACTGAACTAAAGGTAAAACAAAAATTGACACTATATTTTATGCTAAAAATGATATGTGTGTATGCATTTTTACTTGTTGAATATCATGAGGGCTCCCTTACTCCCCACCCAAATGTGATGTTTGTTACCTTTTTATCACTAACGTATCAACACCCTTAAGTGTTAGAAAGTGTTACTCACCATGAAGTGGTTCTTCGGCTTATAAATCCTACAATAATTCACTATAAGTTATGTGGTATACAATTAAAAAATACCCACAAAATATTTTTTTTATATGTGTTTATTACAATTATTACAACTGTACATATAATGTCATCCAGAAATGTCCATGCTAGCTAAACATGTGTTATAGCCATTAAAGCTCCAACCTCGAAGTGTTTATTTTAAGTTATAATATTATAATAATAATAAATATGTAATTCAGACATATTTCCATCCATAAATTGAGTGTTAGTTACAGTGGTTCTTAATCTACGTTAGTACTGTTAGTTAATATAACAGATCACATTTATTAAGGCCGATGACTATCTATTGATCACAAGCACTTATAAATTAAGAACTTGACACATCAAGACTGACTTGACTTGAAGACTTGACAATCATCTTGTCACAACAAACTGTTGTGATGTGAATGTTTTGCTTGGTTTTTACAGAGGCAACATGACAGCAGCGAAGGACCTCCAGCAGAATCAGACTCTGTCATTCTTGGCGAGAGTCATTCTATCAGCAGATGTCAGCCGTGTCGATCGTCCTAGATCAACGCCCTCTACCCGCCATCTTTGTAAGTTTGTTAAAGTTATTTGTTTTTTATTATGAATTGTTCCAATTTACCTCGACGATTCTAGTTGCAACAGATTCTGTGTAATATTGACTTACTCAAGGTCTATTGTAATGTACAAATTTTGATCATAATCATTTGTTACACTTTGAAGCAGCCACCTAGAAAGATAAAGAGTTAGGTAAGCGGTATTGGGTGCACTGGAGTGTATGTTTTTTTTGGTAAAAACTGCACCCACCGTATTTATGATGGGAAGTAGAATTTGGAATCATAATTTTGTATCCTTGTTATATCGATTTAAAATTTACATAAAGGATTGAACGTTAATTAAAGCAATCTTTAATCAAAGCAATATTCAAAACGATTTCAATTTAATTTCCAACATGATTATTTTTTAACAGGATGTTAACAGATATAATTGTCAAAAGTTTAAAAAACTGATGATCATGATTAAAACTAAACGGAATTACCGATTACGTTTCGTTAACACACAAGGCGGTAAATAATATCAACATAACAGATTGATTTTATAAACAAAGGCCATTAAACGTTGCATTTCAATAGATTGAAATCAATTACATCATTTAGTTACATCACAATATAGTAGCAATCCCATGTGACATTACAAAGTAAAGTTTCTGTATTATTAGTGTTGATACTAGTCTGCAAAGACCTTTCGATCTATGACTATTATTTTCTTTTTTTTGCGTTTATATAATTGCAGGCATGAGTGAATGAAGGGTGTGTGAAACAATCTGTATGTATGGAAAATATAGGCAGTTTTGTAACATATTTTCATTTAGTTTTCATTGCGTATTGGTTTAATAATCTTAATGCAATATGCAGTGGGTGGTTTCAAGATTCTATAAGATTGTTGTATCGCAAAACCTCCGTTTAACAAAACAAATGCAAAAATTTTACATAATCTCTTTATCGATTCATGTCTTCAATTATGAGACGTTTCAAGTTTTAGTCAGTCCTTCATAATAGACTGAAAGTTTTTATACAGTTTTGAAATAGGAATGTGTTAATATTTTAAGAAGTTAAAATCAATATGAGCCAAATTATTGTTTTTCTAAATAAACAATTAAGTATAAGTAAGCTCAGGCAAAAAAACAATTGGGTTTTTGACAGTATCAAAAATAAAGGGTTTTTATAGATATCTCTGCACATAATGAATTATTACAACTTTCTGCAGTTAAATATCTTGAAAATAACTATAAGTTCATTCAAAAATCCTTAATTAAAAAATACATTAGTAAGTCGGTCACGTGACATGAGAAGATCCAGATTACGTCGGGTCAAAGATGACGTCACATATGAGTAAACATCAGCTTTCTAGACCAGTTAATTGCAATTTTCAAAGGCTATCTGTTTTGTGGCTGCTTATTTATTACGTAACATCTGATATGAGTAAAATATTTGATGAGATTGTATTCTGTGTGTGTTAAATGGAAATAATTAGAACAATTCATGATAGATTCTCGATAATTTTTGTTATTCAGCTGGCTATGATGTATGTAAATAGGTATGTACAGGTGGATTTATTTCTTTACATTTAATTAGGTCTTTTATTATATGATCTTATTTTAGTATAAATATATCATCAGTAGGTGACATTATGACTTGCTGCAATTAAGTGTAATGTAAGTAAATGTATTTTACACTGAAACATTATTGTTTTTTGGGTGTACCTAACGGTGCTTTAAGTAAACTGTGAAACAAAGCTAGTCTTATACACTGTCGAATTTTAATTTAGATGAACCATAACTAAGGAGCTACTAAAAGTTTTATGTGCTATTTCGATAAAATAGATAAATGTCTTTGACTAAAGTAAATACGGTTTAAGAGGGTATTCAGATACGTGACAATCGCACGACCTCATCGAACCATACTTACCATATAAATACCACGTCTAAAAGTTTTGGGGTTTATGTTGATAACTGGTGCTAATTATAATATGGTGCCCTTTAGTAAATAATTCTACCCATTCACTAAGAGAGTAATACTTCACCCGCGTGAATACCAATTAATCACAGTTTGTGTACCTCCATGTTATAAGAAACTAGGGTTACAAGATAAATGCAACACAACTTGTTGGGGTTACAAGTCTTTTCCATCGTTTGGGAAAATAAATCAATTTGTATTTTTTACGTATTACGAATAACTTATGTATTTGCTTGTCGCATAAAGACGGCTTGAACCACTTGTGATTTATACCAGTGAGAATAGAAACGATATATAAAAAATGCCTTATGCAACGAAACAAAAAAAATATCCCAAACTTTTTTAATACATTAAGTACACACGTTGAATTCTTACATGTCTATACTACATGGCTTACGTGGCTACGTGGCTTTAAATTAATGGTTCATCTAACTTAAAATGTTGACTATGATATTGTAATGCTCGCGAGAACAAAATATTTAAAAAAAGTTTATTATTTTACATCACAAAATATTAAATTATCGAATAAATGAACGCGCTGTCAGATACAGATGAATTAAAATATCAGTAATGATATTAATGGCCTATTATTGAATACAATTTAAATAGTCTATAATCTTTAAATAAATTCCATTTGTTTTATTTTTATTCATTTAATCTATGCATTTGCAATATTATTATGATTATTTGTTTTGATACTCACTTGAGGCATCTTGTCATTTTTTGAACAAGTATTTTAGCATAATGGATATACGAATATATTTTTGGCTTAATAATTTACAGATATAGTGGGCCCTTTTATAAGAAGCTATAGGTATTTCTTAACCAATTAAGCGTATGACATTTTGATCAATATAATATATCTTGGGATATTGAAAGCGAATAAATAAAATATCGTAGTAATATTGTTAAGAAAATCAGTTAAGATGATGATATCACGCTTGAAGAAAACTGTTTATGTAAATGTCCAATAATTTTAACATACTGGAAATTGGAATTAACTTGTGTTAAAAACGGTATGTAGATTTATTTTGTTACAGAAATAACTATTTAGATTTAAGTAAAGGTACTAGAACTATAGGTCTATATCAAATGTTAATTAAAACACCGTAATCGGATAATTAGACTAAAGTACATATATTTAGTGCTAGAGATGCTACGAGTATTCGGGTGTCATTCGGTATTATGACAGTTGACACTTACATAATATGTCAAAATGTGTCTAGGTAAACACCAGATTATTAGTTTCGTATGGACTTAAAAATATATTAGATAAATGTTATATATTAAAGAGATCTTCTCGATTATGATATACTTTTTTGCAATTTGCGTTTTCTTATTTAATCTGTATAATTTATGAATTTGCATTGTTTTATCTGTATTTCGTCGTGTATTTGGAACTTTGACCGAAAACAAACCTGAATATTAGTGCATCTCTATTTAGTACATTTAGTACTGAATATGAACGTAAAGTTCATTAAACAATGAAAAATGGTTTGTTATAGATATTTAGATATGGTAACATTTAAACTAACTTTGGATCTATTTTCATTGAGACTGATATGAGCCATATTTGTAAATATGCTAAAGATTATTTTAACACCATTACAAATATTATGTTGGATTAAAACTAAGATTTACAATGTCACTTTTTTTAGTTTATTCTAATCTATGTATTTGTTTAACAAATGCTTGTATTTCTGTTTAAATATTTCAATTGTGTGAACAATTTCATATTATTATTGGTCACAATAGTTAACTGAAGAGGTAAATTTACCTGTTCAGATGTCGTAATTGTAGTAGGTACCATATTGACATTTATATACGCGGTTTAAGTATTTAATTGTGTAGTACAATCATGAGCTAATGAAATGCATATAGTTACATTCTAAAGTTTTCTGAATATTAACATATTTTTTATGTAACTATTCGACAAATGACCAGACAATTCACGTGATTCTTAATGGTCACCATTGCCCATGGACATCAAGGACACGAAAGGCATCACTGATGCGATGTTGATCTGGGATGAAGATAGAAGAAATTACTGGTTTTCAATTTCAAAATTGGAACACGATGAATTGTTTGGCGGCTGACTCAAGCGAGTTGGTGATAGCTAACTAGGCGGGCTTCATGGAAAGTTAATATATGTATGTATATATCAGGCGTGAATACGTTGATAAGTCGACTTGCCTAATAGGCATTAGTAGGTATTGTTTAATTCACAATGATCTGAAAACACAAAGTAAATTAATACACATTCAGGTAAAAAAGTATTTATTAACATAAAATTAGAAGTTACTGATGAAACTTAAACTTCAAAGTGGCTGCCTCGAAAAAGTGCATTTTCGACTTGTTTAGTTATTCACGCCTGGTGCGGATGTAATGATAGTATCAATAGTTTAGTGATTATATGAACACTTATTGTATGGCTCGGTCGTCACCAGTAACCAGAATACAACGTCCGCTCTCGCCAACGGCTCTCACATGACTGTCACCCGTGCATTCGAGACAATTATAATTCAACCTTCGCATAGACAAACTTTACAAAAAGTAATAGTAATGTTAAAACAATATGTTTCTAAAGAAAAATTGTTTTATAATTCATATACATACGTTCTTCGCAAGCAATATGTTTACCATGTATTGATGAAATATATTTGTTATGACACATTAGAATGGTCACATTATTTTCAAATTCAGATTATAATCGTCGACAATATAATGTATTGATGATCAATATATTATAAAAAATCAAGAAATTTAACGCAAAATAAATAAACGTATGCATTTCATTGCTTGTGATTGTACTGTAGAAGAAGCAATTCATTTCAAGGTTGAGAATGCAAAAACACCATGAGATTCTTGATAATTTTAATTTGGATGGATGGTAGTAAACTCACCTTCTTTCGATTCTTGGATCTGAGATATGTTTAAAAACGATTTTCTATGTTTCCGAATTTCTGATTCCATTGGATTTATGGATGTTTATGGACAGTGAATACCACTAATACGGTCTGGTCCATCACATTCAAGTAAAACATCACATTAATAATAATTAAGATTTTCAACCATGATCATATGTAGTTGAACCAATCGATTGTACCATTGAGAATGAGCCTACATATCGTGCATCACGTTTGTACAGTACCCGTTGCATTTTATATATTTAATTTCAGAAACGGGTAAAGTTTAGAAACGAGATTGGGTATGAAAATAATATACCACTATTATTTTTATTATGTAATATGAACATTCTGCATGGCGATGGTAACTTTAATTAAAAATGTTATTAAGATTAATTTATTATGTAACAGCTAATTTAAAAAAAAAGGTTTTTTTTTTAAATATGAGTATCGTAATAAAACTCGAAAGTATCCCAGTAAAATCAGTTTAATTTTTTATATTACACAATAAATTAAATAACTATAATATTTGATTATTTTTTAAGTAGAAATTCATTGTCTTGCTATTTTATCAATTTCCATATTGTACATCAGGTTCCTAGTTCTTATGGGTGCTAAATAACCTGTAACATTTACATCACACGCGTCATAACATTTATTTATTTGTGCTACTGAATAATTATCATCTGGCAAAATAACACTAGACCACACGGCTGACTAATAAGAAAAACATTATTGATGTAATTAGAATTAGTCAGCGTTAAGTAGATGAATTTTTGAAGTAGATAGAACATTTTGTAATTGTATCCAGTAGTTTTACTGTGTGTAAAAATATTAGGTATACTACAATTGTATGTTTTGTTGTAAATATTCGTTTAGCCGTAAATAATTTCATGAAAATCGGAAATCTCATAGAGGATCGGTTTAAGTTTTAATTATAACGATGATTAACTTTGTGATAAACTTATTTTAATTTACATTCTGTCATTTATTTATAAGTAAATGAAATAACATTATTTTATTATTGTATGTAATAAACATTAACCAGTGATTTAATGAAACTGTCGTTTTGTTTTCAAATAAATGCAATTTGTTAACATATTGTTTTTTACTTTCGTCGGTGATCCTTAAAAGAAATTCACGCAATGATTCTTCGTATCACTAACAATGATATCCAATTGTTTAGTGACATGGATGCCAGAAATCCATCCAAACCTGCCAGGTTCCGTCCCCAATCTTCCGAATACCCTCACAAGTTGTCCGTTAGGTTTAAAAACCTGTACTCGGCAATTACCCGAATCACCAACCAGAATGAATCCCATGGGGTCTAAAGTTAAGACTTCAGGTTGTCGAAACTGTCCTTTTCTGTTCCCAAGTGATCCAAATTCAAGAATCTTGGTTTTATCTTGTTTATTGTATATCTTGACGCGACGGTTACCACTGTCTAAAATGACCACCCTGTCAGCCGTGACTGCAACGCTTGTGGGAGCGTTGAATTCTGTACACACTAAATCATTTGTTTCCCAAACGCTCGCCGTGTCGACTGCTTGCGGTCTGGAAGCCACTCCGATTTGGTCTACAAATTTTCCTTCCGGAGTCAGAATCTATAAGATGGAAAATGTGCATGGACAATGTTGAAAATATTTAAGCTAAGTCTAAGATATTATGTTATAATTAAGCCCCAATCGTAACGTAAGTACACAATTTTAAAGGCTTACCTGAACCCTGTCATTGCCAGTGTCAACTACGTATATGTGTTGTTGGGCATTATCTGTGGCAATGCCCTCTGGAGATCTGAACATACCATTTCGGCTGCCTTTTTGTCCTATTGACTTGATAAATACACCGTCTTTGGAGAAAACATGAACGCAATGCTTCCATTTATCTGAAATAAAAAAAGGAATATGTAAGCAAATACCTGGCATGGGTTCATATTGGTGACACTGTAGCATAATGACGCAGTGATAAGACATAAGCATCATATCTAAAATGTAAATAGTAATTAATC
>DWJN01004879.1:0-11973 GCA_018248895.1 Carystus phorcus
AGTTCTCATATACTCTTATCAGGAGTTAACAAGGTAAACAATTTCATGTAGTCAATAATATTAGCTTGACTACTGGTATGGTGCAATGGTTACCATGCCAGACTTCTTTCGAAGGATCCTGGGTTCGATTCCCAGCAGGATGGGGATTTGAATGATGAACTTAAATTTGTTTACAGTCTGGGTGTATGTAATGGTTTTTCTGTGTTGTCCATGGCCCCCACGACATGGGGTATCCTAGTTTCGGGCTATGAGTGTGTGGCGTTATTTATTTATTTATTTATACTTATGTATACACCTACAGTGTAATGCAAATCATTTGAGCCCACATTTAAATTCTAAAGATAATCTCCTAGTAAAAATAGCTATTCTGTAATCCTGGATGCTCAAAGATATTTCTTTTCAGCTGGTTCCACCTTAGGAAATAAATTTTACTGGAACTTTGTTTTCAAACACTCTTTGGAAGTCATGTTTCATATTTTGTCAGTTTCTCAAATTTTTATTGTATGTATAAAATCAAACAATGGCCACACTTCAACACATTGCTACCAGGAATAGTCATGAAAAATATTTGTTTTTGAAATTAAGATTCATTATGAACTTTATACCCATAAGACATAAGAGATATATAAAAAAAATACAATTTGAAATTATATATTGCAAAATTTCTATGAAAAATTTAGGTTTTATACGATTTTTTTGCTCACATTCACACTTTGTGATATTCAATAGTTGCTATGTATTTAAGAATTGTCTATATGTCAGTTGTGAAATGTTTATTTAGGTAATAATTGGATAAATTAATCTTTGTACCCTACAGCACCTTATCTCATGCTTTGTCTGGAACAACATATATGAGTAATAAATTATTGTCATCTGTGTATATAAACAGTACAAAGTTTATCGGAATAATGTGTAATTGTATTTTATGCTGTCTAATTTTTTATTGCATAATTAAGAACATAATTATTCGCCTTATAGTTTGCTATGGCGAAGGCGGCAAAGCTTTGCCTTGCTTGTGATGTCATATTGTATGACATTACAATAATTTTCAATAAAACTGCACCTTGATTAGTTAATTTGGCCATAATTTACTTTGATAGTGTAATATTGATTACATATTACAAATGATTGTAACAAACAAGTATTTTGTAATGAATTTAATAATAATATTGACTTATTATAAACAATATTCTAAAGATTTTGTGTTTATATGTGACAATATTAAACCTAAGTAACAGATAGAAATAAAATACGATAAAATCTATCTTAGTTCATCAACCTTTTGATCAGGGTTCCTATAAGTACTCTTGAAAGATAGACGTTTGGTTTAGGATTTATTTCTCTATGTTATCATTCGTCTCGTTCACAACAAGATTTGCGAAATTCTTTTGTAGACAAAATGTAAATGGAAGGCTGATATGAACTTATGGGCGATTAATGAATTCACGACATTGTGTGGTTATTTTACAAAACACCCTTTTGAAGTAAATGATATAATCTCATGTTATTACTGTGATATGATAATTAGTTGATAAATTGTCATAAGTCTGTATATAATCCGACATTTATGGCTGCTAATTTATTTGTAATACCCATTTATCGATGTTGCCAATCGACAATGGTAACACATTACGTACAAATGCAAATCGCGTTCTATACATTACGAAGTTTAGGTCATCAAACAAAAGTTGAGCTAGGACAACGGTTTTTGGGTACTATTACGAATTAACCCTAGCGTGGTCACCTGCTACTCTTTCAAAGGTGATAACTTTAAGACTTTAAATTTTTGCTCTCGTTCTGGGTATGTTTTTGTCTCTGAGTGTTCATAACACTCACGACACAGGAAATCCTATGGTGGGGTTATGCATGTGTAGCGTTATATTTTAATTAGAAACGTGTTAACCTACATTTCATTGCTCTTTACTGTATATGTAGTTGATTTTGCGAAAATAAAAAGACTCTTGGAGTGTGCTTTGAAGCAGCGGCAAAAGCTAGTAGTAGCGTAGTATTGTTATTTGTAGAATTGCTATTTTTTCAATTTTTTTTTATCTTCTATTTTCAAATATCGAGCATAGACCAATTCAATACTAGGCTCGCCAGTGTTTTATGATAAAAGCAAGATTTATTATCTTGCACGGGCACTATATTACCCGAAAATACTTAACTTACTGGAAAGTATGGAGGCAGAAAAAAATGTTATAAACAAAAATATAGGTAATTAACAATGTGCGCGTCATTGGTGTCTGAATAGTTTCTCGTAACTAGTTTATTGAGAATATTAATACGATAATTTTATTCAAGTAGTTAATTTTAATGTGATCTTTACAACCGACACCGACAGTTATACAAGTCGGAATTCACATTACAAACCGGAAACTTAACACAGTGCCGCTATCATTTCGTAACAACCGTTACTTTTCATGCAATAGTATTTATTGGGCGATGCTACAATCGAAATGATAAAGTTTGATATTGTTCGATTAAATGCGTTGGCTTTGCAGCGCTGCCCGTGAAAATCTAAACGAAATACCTGAAGTTGGGCCAACAAGATCGATTCCAATTAAAAATACGCTTTCCTTCCCCTGATCCAATCTAACTAGATCGCAAAATAACGTACGTGATAGAACTCAATGCAAAACCAGTCATGAATTTCTGCTTTTTAATACACTCTTGTACAAATAATATAATACTTTAGTAACAATAGAAAATATCGTGGGTTATGTAAGAAAAAATTAAACGATATAATCGAAAAAGGTAACTTATTAATACAGATATTTTTTGTTACAAAATAGACTGTATCCAGTTGTTTAAATGTTCAAAAATCAACCCTAGTACTTTAAAATAACGATTTGAATCAAACGATATGGCAATTATGTTTGAACTGAAACTGAAACTCAATGTCGCTTAATCCGTTCTTACATAACGCAGTCCAATTCGTATCGTCATTGATGTCACAGACTAATTCGTTTTTAATCGGTTATTAACTCTATAGTGATAGGTTGTAGAATATTTATACGCAATGACAGCCATATTTAGTAACTGGCGATAAGCAACTTCGGTTACGGTCAAAAAGGTCACCAGATAGCCCAGATAAGATAATATAAAAGGCATACGATTTCAGTTTTCATGAATTGAAGCATTTTATGAGCAACATAAAGTTTGCTATTTCTGCAATGGGTTGCAAGAAAAGAAGGAGGTTTTATTTACCATTCTCTTCTTGGTCAGCAATAATAGATGTATATAAGTGACAGTGACCAATTACAAATCACATCCAAGGCTATCTTATCGGATCATCTTCTCGAGTTTTTTTTTTTTTACCTTCGACAAGTTAATGCTTGACTTCAACCTGATGTTAAGTGGTGATGATGCCTAAGATGGTGGACGCACTAACTTAGTAAAAACCTATTCACTCTCCTCTTGAAGATGTATATCCTCGAGTCGATGGTCGCCTTTTATACGGTTGGCCCAAAAAGCCGCAACCGCGATAGCTCACTCGTGCAGCTCCTCGTTTGTGCAGGTTGTTGGGCATGCAGAGCACCCAGTCATGTGTGCAGTAGTCTGCTTCGGATTACCGCAGAGACACTCTGTGTCCTCATTTGCCAGGTTATAGGTTGGTCTATCGTATAACAAACAGTTATATAGGTACTGAAATACGACGTATAAGACCTAATAATTGCTGAACAAGTTGTCTGTTCATTGTATCTATTTAAAAGTGCTATCCGATTTTGTGATTTCCATTGTCAATTATACATTACATTATCAGGGACTAATTAACTTTTTTTTTTCAGAACTGCAAAGCGTACGCAAAAAAATCTATTCAATATTTACCTCCCATCGGTTGGATGTGGAAATTTTCAGAGTTCGTGTTTTTGGAAAGGTCATTTGAAAAAGATAAAGAAATAATCAAGCACCAAATATCAGAGATTTGTGACTATCCGGATCCAGTTTGGGTAAGCAAATAAATATCTAAATACTGTAGATATAACATAAAAATTTTGTGGTCGGGTATGCAAAATAATTTAGATTCTGTATATTTATGACAATTCTTTTTTTACTAAGATGAAGGTGTCTATTGGTAAGCCAATACCCGACCCAATTCATTATTAATTTAGACGCATAGATATTTGTTAAGGTAATTGGTTGACAAATAATCTAATTTAATCTAAACTGGAAACAATACACGATTAGATAAAAAATGAAATTGGGCGTATTAAGTCACAGTTCTCTTTCGCGGTTAAATAAATTAGTGTGTCGCCACGCTCCATAATTGTGGTTTATATATATATTTTTTTATTTCTTGATCAAGGGCCCATCGTAATATTAAAACACCAATACCATATGCATCAAAATTTTAAGAACTTTTGTTCTGGAATACGACTTTCCCCTTTATCATAAAAGTAGTACCTAGTAAAATAGATAAAGATAGATAAAGAGTTCAAGAATTAAATTTGGATAAATGTTACAAAAGTATTACCAAAATTGTAAAGGTGTAAAATAAATACCATAATATATACATACATACATACCATACTAATATTACCTTAATATACCAAAAGATCCCAGAACAATATGGCTCTTTGATGCATATGGTATTAATATTTAAATATTACTACGCACTTTTTATGCCTTACGTATAAATAAAGGATCGACGATCAAATAGAAGTTCCTGTTCTGATCAACCAAAAAAAAGAATAAATAACGTTTCTATCACCTATAAGGTAATCCGTATAGACTACTGTACTATAAAGAACAACAGTGTAATTATATCTTCAAGGCTATAAGGATAATAGGTATTGACTCGTTAAAGCTTTTCACCGACCATTTGAACGATGCAACGTTTGTTTAGTCATTTATTACGTAAGGTATTTCAATAAAAGGCGCTCAGTATAAATTGCTTATTGAGTCATGTCCGACTGCATTACAAATTATTGGAAGTAATAAATATTATTTGATTCCTGAATTAAAAAAAAATATAGTTTGCATAATTAAAAAAAACTATAAAATCCGGAAAAAATCGGCAGTCCAGTTTTCCGGCGCGGTGGCACACACACGCTAATTTTCAGTCGTTCCTATCTCCCTGGGCTCTAAATGTGCATAAGATGAAGTTTGCAGTTGGTTCTTCAATTGCCTGATATCTCAACCAAACAAGTATTGCTTTTATAAACAAGTATAAAACTTGCACACTGCAGAAAACAGCAATAATAATAATAATATTACAAAAATATTAAATACAATAATGAAATATAATATAATTGTATAAACAATGCGATGCGATTAATGTTTACTTTGTCATTGAAATTGACACGACAACTTACGTATGAATTAACCTTAGGCAATACTTAAACAGATAGGTATCTACTTTATTTATTATTTGAACCATCGATTTAATAAAAGGAATTAAATAGGATAATATGAAGTAAAATGTTGCAGACGAGTTTATAAATATAATGTGATGCTTACGTCATCAATATCCATCTATATTTTTGACGTAAAAATCAAATATACTTTCTATTTTCATAACTTTTACTTTTATAACATTAGTGTCATTTATATGCTGTGGCGCTAAATTATAAACGCCGTATTGAATCGTAATATAAAATATATTTTTTTTTTAACACTGACGTAACTGAATTTCATTTTAAAATTGCTTGGGAACCGCCATTTATTCAATTTTATTTATAATTAACAGCATTAAAGGAATGAGCATTTTCGAATTGCCTTCGGTTTCCAAGCTATATTATTAAGTATTTTGTAGTTACTTACTAAAATAAATGAATAGATATTTTGGGTTCACCCATTAAGTCCCTGTATCTTCTAATAATTATCTCATTTCAATTGAAGATTAACTGCTTATTATATTTTCACAGCTTTTATTGACCCCGGAAGGGACAAGGTTTACAAAAAAGAAGCATGAAGCCTCACTTAAATTTGCTAAAGAAAAAAACTTACCACTTCTCAAACATCACCTTACCCCTCGCACCAGAGGTTTCGCAACGAGTCTCCAGTACTTCAAAGGGAAAATACCTGCTATTTATAACATACAGTTGGCAATTGACAGGGAAAGCAAGGTAAATACTAACTAAATAAATAACTAAAACTTGGTACTACTTCTACAGTAAAAAATTTTCAAACGACAAAAACACTTTGCAACAATAAAAGCACAATTACTTATTATTTCAACTTATAATTATTATCCCATCTCTATTTATCAAATCTTTATTGACTATAAAGAAAATCATGGTACAAAAGGCGAGCTTAGTACTCAGTGAACTCGGATAATGCATATTGTTATTAAAATTGTGTAACATTTCATTGTTATTCTTAATTAAAAATTATTTATAATCATCTAACTTAATAAAACGCAGTCAAAAGTACCCCAACCCATAGATCTTTAACTTTATACCAATCTATCAGTTTCATTTTTATTTATCTCTCCTTTCCACGCTTCACATTACCTTATCTCTCTACAGCAATTCGAGGTCTTTCCTTTGTAGTTACATTTTACAATATATAATCGAGCCCCACTACATTTCTGAGCTAGATATTAATAAAAAAAACTGAAACTTTATTTTATAGCAGTACTCACAATGACAAGACATAAAAAGTCTTGTTAAATATTACCCAATCTACTATGTAATAGTGTGCTTTTTCATAATGTTCACTATTTACACTTAAAGATGAATAACATGTAAGTGAATCATGTACATTAGTTTATTCTAACCATAGTCGCATCACATTTGCAACACTGTAATAGCTTTGAAGAGGAAATCAATATCATGATAAATGCATTCCCTGTATGGGTACATTCAGATTATCAATACCTGATAAATGGTGTTATCTCTTCAGAAAACCTTTGCAATAAATTATGTAATTTGTAAGGATATATAAATGCTTATTTTTATCATGACAACAGCATAGATAAAACAAGTAACTCACACCAAAGAACATAAATGTTTGCTCTGACTGATAACCAAATCCGGGAACCCTCATAGTCAGGGTCATTACCAACTAGGCTGTGGTTAATATTCAAAATAATTTATTCATGTAGGTGTTATCTTGATACACTTATGCACGTCATTCTTTGAGACTACCACCATTTCGGAAAGGTGCTTTTACATTGAGGAAAGGTGAATAGAGAATCAATGCATGTTTCTTGTTTGGAATGGATAACTTCTAGCATTATTTTTTGAGCTCTTCTTGCAGGTCCCACCCACCTTGATGAGTATGCTGTATGGAAAGCCAGTGCATGCTCATCTGCATATAGAGCGTATACCAGTAGAGAGGGTGCCGGATGGTGAAGCGGAGGCGTCTAAGTGGCTTCATGATCTATTCGTCGTAAAGGTAAAGACATGTTTCTTCAATCAATATAATCATTAATGTAATTGTGTTTAAATTCTTCGCCATTTTTCTAGTAACTTAAGTGTTATTTATTATTGTGGATTGAGAACTTATATACACACCCATGTTTTCTGCTGGTTTTGAGAAAATTACGTTTTCTAATAAATAGCGATGTTTTCATAGCCCGACAGCTTGCGCTAATACTAAGTAAGCAACTGCAGGCGCCGTCGGTACCTGGATGGATAACAGCTAGTGGCCAAATATGATTCTTGAGTTTCCCTGCTGCGAAGGGCACGTTAAACCGTCGGCCCTGGTTGTTATCATATCATAGCAGTTAATACATGTCGGAGGCAGGAGGCATTTCGGGCAGCATAAATCTTCCGTATCTTGGGTTGGCCCATAACCCCCCCATCAATCTGGGTTGGCGCAGTGTGGTGGGGTATGTTCTAGGTCTCTTCAAAATGATGAGAAGAGATTTTTGCACTAGAAGGTCATTAATGAGTTGATGTCAATACAAAACATGCAGCCTTTTTTGGTTATTTGATATTTTGCAATGATGCCAACGTTCCTTGTCTCAGACTACGATAAAACAAATTTATTATAGGCTAAATATATATCAATGTTCTTACACGTCTTGCCTTTAGTGTTACTAATGCTCATCAATCACGGCAACCAATTTGTCGACTAGTTACATAACAAAAATGTAAATGTATTTTAAAAAGTGTAATTTTTTTTAGGACAAAATGCAGGAGTCATTCTTGAACACAGGTGATTTCTTCTTAGAATCCGGTGTTGAGAGGATTGAACCGTTTGAAAAGAAACCACGTATTTATTCCTTGCTGAACACCCTCGGTTGGGCGGTCGTCACTCTAACACCAATGTTGTACTATTTATTAGGACTCTTGTTCAGTGGAAAACTATTATATTTCTCTATCGGCGTGGGAATACTTGCAGCGTGTAAGTTGTTTTGATTTACGTTAATTATAATTTATATACGAATTTCGGAATACAATGGACGGTAACCCTCAAGTAACCCGCTTTTAAAACAATGCCATGTAATTACGATACAAACTGCACAAAAAATATTAATTAATTTGGTTACTCAATCAGGAAGCACAAATTTGATAATAAAGTTGACACAATACATTATATAATTTCGAACCAAATTATTTATAATTTGAATTAACTTGTTTTAGAAAATATATATTCATTATAATAGTTCGTTACTTTCATCTAATATAAACTAACCACTTTGAACATAATCTGTATCAGACTGCTACTGCTTCTCCACTACATAATTATATTTGAAGTTAGGTACAGATTTATCGCAGATCCTAAACCCTTAATTAGTCGCTGGCTATATTTAATCTGCTTTTTTTAGTAGTCTAATTTGAATCACTAAATGCCCTATAGGAAATTCATCTTAAAAACTACCACAATTTATATTTTATTGATATAATTAAAAAATTAAAAACAATTTTGTATGTTTTTTCTTTCAGTCTACATTCTGCTTCAAAAATCTATTGGAATGTCGCAAATCAGCCAAGGATCGTCGTATGGAACGGAGAAAAAGTAAAAAAAAACTTGTTTTATCATTTTCCAACTCTGAATTACCAGTACAGCATCTCGCATACAAAATAGATTTCGTCCGAATGAGCAGAGACCGGTTGTAGCTAATGATAGTATGGTTAATTACAGCCCTAAACATCAAATAAGATTCCTGATGTTTATTGAGCAAAACTAATTGGTAGTTTTACTCTGAAAAAGTACGCACGATGATTTGCAGGGTCTTTTTTTGCAGAACTTTATATAAGTCTGCTTCTAAACTTGTCCGAGATAAACATGAAACTTACAAAATTTCATACCACGTGCACCGTGGCGGAATTGAGTCTAGCATATTGATTAATTATTTGTTGGATTGTTAATTAAGGCAATAATTCGAGGCCGCAATACTAACATTTTTTATAAGGAAGTATTATTTCAATGTTGGCATTGTTTAATTAGAATTATTAATTGTGTTCTTACCTTTGGGTAATTGTGTATTTATTTTTGAGGCAAGCATGCTCTTTACTGTATATTGTGTATATTATATTTGTTACACTATTAAGACACTCACACTGTAATCAGTAGGTCTATGTGCGAATGCAACCTTTAATATACTCATTGAATTTATTATAAATTATTTATTGAAAAAAATTAGCTAAACATATAATAACCATAGTAATATACTCAATAAGATAGTGGTACTTACCATACTAAAAGTACTCGAATTAGTTAATCATCTCTGTAATATCCCATCAAAGTTGAATATCACATCCATACAAATGAAGTTTATAAAATACAAAATAGAGTAAGGAATAGTAAACTGTGACATGACAGATTAGGCAAGTCCCAATATACTTTCTAATATAATTTGGCTACATACAGAAATACTATTAAGACATAGTCGCATCATTAGTAGATATAGTTTGTTTACATTAAATTAAAACATGCTTTTAATATCTACAGGGATTGAATCCTGTGATATGGATATCCCTTCATTTGATATCCGCAACATGGGGATGCGAAAAAGAATATAATGTATCTTTTGGAGTCCGCCATTTTATTTTTCGTATTTTCAGGAAAATCTTTCATTTCATTTTGATACATGTTTTAATAGAAGTGCATTTATAAAAAGTAACTATTCGTTGCCATACAAACTAAACATGCAAATATATATTTAAGGATTTTTTAATTTTTAAAACATTGCAAGTTAAATAAAATCTTGTAAAAAATTAAGATCTCTTCATGAAATTTACAATACGTAATTAGCTACTTACTACCTATAATTGTCGAGTTATATCGTAAACATAAGAATTTGTTAATGAAGGTAAACTAATTAAATTGGTAAATAACTTTGCCTACTACATGATGCGGCCAAACATGTCAACCATACCTATACGCTTTACAAATTATTATTTTTAGTAGGTACCTGATATTTTATAACATTTCAGATTCATTTTTAAATTTAACACAAAAACATACTTCAATTTTTTTTCCACAATATTAGTTGTATTATTTGGTACAAACAAAATAATTATTATTCAAAATAAAATTCAAATATGTTGATCCGTGCAATTAAATATACACGTAAACATTAAGACAAACACTACTATAGCACAAATTTTTAATGTGCTAATTTTGTATGTCATATTAGCAATAGTTTTCAATGTTTTTGTAGCTTTTCTTACTTTTTGCAGTAACTGTTATAAATTTCTTCGTATAAATGTTTCTGGTTGAACGACTGTCATTTATTGTGATTAAAACTTTGTGTTACTGAATTTGTAATCTCCAGTATTTTAATACCTATATGTCACTACAGAAATTTTATTTTTATACTTAACATACATGTGTACACAAATGATTTTTATAATATAAGATAATAACCTTGTTGTAATGGTGATGGCTTTGTCATTTGTAGGAAAGGGAGACTTGTTTTTATGTTGTGTAGGACTTGGTATATACATACATAAGAGTTATTGTCATGTTATTTTATATGTATTTCTGACTAATCGAAATTTTTTATGATAAAAATCCACAAATAAAAATATTCTTACTACAAGCACAAATCATTTCTGTATGTTAAACTGTGTGCAATGATTTTTGTGTGTGATAATAGAATTAGTGTGGTTACTGTAACATATTTACTTGGAGTATAATTTATAAATAAAATTGGCTATTTATTAAAACTTGGTTTTTTATTTAAATCTTTCCATGATTGCTATCAATAATAAACTTAGCATTGATTTTCTTAACAATATTTGCTGGTGTGGTGAGATAATCATAAACCCTCTGTGGTTGAAATTCAATCATGTTATAGTACTTATTTATATAGTTCATTGACACTTGAATGTATAATTTTGTTTAATAAATGTTCTTGTAACACATATTGCTTATAAATAGTAGTTTCCTGCACTTATTTGTTTATACAAATTAATTCATTTTGTAATTTTGCAAGTAAGCTCATAAAAACTGTCCTTTGTGCCCCTTTAAGAATAACACATGTACACAGGATTTTGATATACTTACTATAAAGTATGTCCTTACTAAATCACATATGAAAACTCCTATGTATGGTTATTGTGCATTCCATAACTATGAAAAGATAAATCAGTATTCTATACCCTTCCATTTATTAGAAATCCACTTAAAGCTACACATTTATATTAAACGTCATGGAATATCCATTTTACTTAACCTAAGAATAAAATCAAGAAGATACATCTGCACTTTAACTTCTATTGGTTTGTCTGTAACAAAAAATCCAGGGACTCCTGCCTTTTCAAGTGTACTTTGTTGATCACTCACCTTAAACAAAATTATCTTGCTGAGAAAAAATTTGACCGTGTTTAGCAGAAAGGTTCCAACCCACATTTTACCTAATTATCTCTAAATATTTAATATTATGTTAAATTTCATATATTTGACTAACAATAAAACTATTATCGAATAATAATAAAATATTATAACTTAATATATAAAAAAAACTATAACTTTCTAACAAAAACTTGGAGCATTCCTGAACTTTAAACTTGATTTTCTGTAATTAGATATTGTGGTTTGGAAAATTTTTGCTAAACACTGTCCAATTAAAAT
>DWJN01004880.1:0-11973 GCA_018248895.1 Carystus phorcus
ATGGCTTGACGACTGCTATGTTCATAGCAACCGGGACCGACGGCTTAACGTGCCTTCCGAAGCACGGAAACGCTCAAAAAATTTTTTCCACGCCATAATTCCTATTAAATAACGAAAACGTACTTCTTTGCAAGTTACGTAATCAGAAACACAAAATTGTCATATTATTTTTCCACTATTTGGCTTATTCATTTAGATAACTGTGTTATTTTTATTTAAGTGGTATTGCAATAATTTATTTCATGCTTGTAAATTATAATGATACTGTACTGTAATGAAACTGAAGTTGTTTTAGTTTGGTAAATCATTATTATAAAATTGTTTATCTAAACATAAAACTGTTCAGAAAATTGAAATTGTAATGGAGATGTTTCGAAATATGTTAAAACCCGGCTAAGTGCACAGTATTAAATAAAAAATACATATTACACGCCTTTTAAATGTGTATTTAATTTCACATTGTTGTGTTTGGTAGTATAAAATATTTAAAATTTGCTTTACGTCAATCTCACAGGCGACAAAATCAATAATGTGGATTATCATTGAATTATGTAATTTAACATATGTCAGCTGTCATTTTATTCAATGAATGGCGTTGAACATTTTTGTAGACGACACCTCATACTATCGTATTACCAACAATAATGACATAATTATTCTAATCGTAACATGTGACAATTTGACTAAAGTAACAGCTGGCGTTAGGGAAATAAGTAAGACGTTTTGAAAGTCGATGAAAATAATTAATTTATAATTTATGTATCGCTATAATAGATATTGAAATTATTTAACTGTATTTTTCTGGAGCATTTTTTCGATTTTAGATACTGATTGACTTAGCTAGTATTAAAACTTTTCTTTTTAAAAAGTTCGAACAGCATCGATGTAAATACTTCTGAACGAAAGGACTTTTTTAATTAAACATCTATTTATCTTTATATTAAAACAAATTGCAAGGTTATTTGTTTTTCATTGTTGCTCAGAAAATGTTTCTACTAGTATGATATAATTAGTGTAACGTAATTCCTTTTTATGTCAATAAATTATAATGAGAAATAATTTGCTTTCTTGTTTCAATGTACACTAAGACTTAGTGTTATGCTAAGGCTACATTAAATTGAATAATATTGCTAAGATAAACTAAGAAGTCATACAATCTATATTGTAAATATAGTTAGTAACGATTCACTGATTCTACAGTCTGATAACAACGTAGATAATTAAAAAACACAGACAAATTAAGAACCTCCTCCTTTTTTGCAGTCGCTTAAAAATACTGTGACTTAAAACATGCATAAGAAGGGACCAATATGCAAATCGGATTAAAATTGGTAGTACAGATCCTACAGACCTCTGATAGAATTTTAATGACATAGCGCTAGCGTCTCATCCATCATTAAGTGGGTGAGGTAGGCTTGGACTGGATAACAGAAATATATAAGCTGATTCGTTAAACATTTTTGACTCTATTAACACTTACCAAGTTAGAAATATCAAACATTTACGTCAAAGTATCTCAATGGTAGTGTATTTGGACTTATGTCCCTGCGAAGATCTTAAGTTGCATATTAATAACAATACATTAAAATGTAAGATTAACTTGATTTCGGACAACACCTAATTTTTCGCCATAAATAAATTTGTTTCGAACGTATTTCGTTCTGAAGTATTCTTATGATATGTCAGCGTTGCTTAGAAATGAAGAATTTACAGACCTCAAGGGTCGATTAGGTCATTTTTACGACTGTTGCGAACTATTCAACAAATTGGTCAAACCAGAGTCATGAGACAAAATCTGTATACCTTACCTTTTCCATACACTAGATTTCAGATGTCTCTTCTCTTCCATACTAAAAAAAGAGAATAATTTTATATACTTCTGTACGTAATAACTTACTAATCGTTTACCGAATCATTTACGAACTAAATACATATTAAACTCAGAAGGCATACTAAAGGTATTTCTTCCCGCATCCAGTTCAATCCGACGCGGTTCGAATGGCACATCTTGTATCTGGCTATCTAGTGTTGTATTACGGTACATTCCGAGGATATCGCCTTACAAATACACTTGACTACTCGAATCTCCATCTCAGTTGTAAAGCACTAGACTGCATTATTACATGTACAAAATGATTATGTTTAACGGAGTGAGGATTACGCTTTGTTCTCTTTACAAAAAGAATTGGTAATCAATCGAGCTTGTCAAAGCGACGTTTGATCATAATTATACGAGCATTTACATTCAAAGCGATTTAACGTAATTATGCGATATGCAAAACTGGAGATACAGAGATTATTCGGAAAGTCACAAATAATGTAAGGGCTACGATTCTTTGTTTGTTTATAACGTACCTATTGGTGATGCTTTGGTGTTAATGATTACGTGAGTGAAGTGATCACTTGTCAACAAGTGGCTCATCTGTTTGTTAGCTGGTTAAATAACTGCTTTGGCAATATTAGAATTGTATTCGCCCTATATCTACAGTTACGAATTAACCCTGGTGTGGTCACTTGCTACTCTTTCGAAGGCGATTACTTAATTTTGCGGAGATAAGAAGACTTGCGGTGTGCTATGAAGCGGTGCTGCGACGTAAGCTATTATTGACCTGTCATTTCTTTCCAAATATTTTGACAAAAAAGTAAAACCGTCATCAAAAAGGATCAAATTTAATAATAAAACCCGTTTAGATCAATCTTATTCTTCGTCTAGATCAATTAAAGAAACTAACACCGACTTCTTAAGAAGTGTCTCTGAATAAATTATTGAATCCTTTTTGAAGACGGTTTTCCTTTATTGGTAAAAGATTACCTCTATTAGCCAGACATTAAGTCTGTCTATGGTAATTATTACAATAATGGTTAAATAAGTAAATAATATTTAAAGTACTCATTTATCTACTGTGTCCCAAACCTACCTAAGTATTGTCACGCGTGATCAGACCTTGATACGCTCGAAGGGATAGCAGGATTTTACAGTCCTTTAAACGTTCAAAATAAACCGTGTAGACTAGACTTCAGAACCAGAAAGAATAGAACTTTAAACAGCATAGGTTTGTTCAAAATGGAGAAGTATCATCTATTAAACGCAGTATGACATGGCAAAATAGGCCTTGACGAAGAACAAGCATCGAGTTTGTTTAAATAAGTGGTAAGTTATACGTAATCAGTCAGATGTCACTTTGCAGTTACAGGCCTTATTTAAGTATTTGTAGCTTTTACTCCATATATGTAATGGATTTTTCTGTATTTATGCCATTAGATATGTTATGTTTCGGGGATATAAAATAGTTATATCAACCAATTATATGATAGTTTTTTACAAAGTTGTTTTTGCTACTTCAGTGATGTCTTAACTCCATTTTGTCTATCATCGCCTATGTCACAGCATGGTCTACTCGCCTCTTTTTCTTAACAACTGGGCTCCATTATGTCAACCTTCTATAAAATCATCTAAAATTAGACTTTAACCTTGCAAGAAAATTATACCCCATATCCTATACCAAAATCTAATGCCACACTAGAAATATAGAAAAGTTCCTGCGCAAAGATAAAAGGTGTTGCTTTTACGAGCGCCATTTTACGACGGCTCACGCGATCCTCGGCTTTGCTACTTGCCAGTTTATGCAAATCTTCCGCCGCTGCAAAAAAATATGTTTTTACGATCGAATGTCGTACCTTGCATATTATAATCCGTCCGATTCGAGGTGAAAGTACCGTACGAGGTGGCAATCAATTACGCCGCTCGAGATATGTACAGATTGTGAATAAGTCAGAGCATCCGATTTCGTTCGATTGGCGTGATGATTTAATTTTGATTTCTTTTTTATCGATTTTACGGATTATACGGACTACTAGATTTTATTGGGTACGTCATCCGCTTCGAAGATGTAGTTAATCGGTATAGTTGATACAAAACTTATCCATAGAGAAGAGAACCAGTTAGAATCGGGTTCACCACTTCCTTAACCAGCGATGCGCTGTATGGCGTATGTGGGGCGTATTGTCTGTTCGTCAGCTCGTGTCAGCTCGTCAACTGCTATTAGCCATAAAATAATCTCCATTTTAAATATGAAACGCTTTAATTGTTAACATTATATAGGATATTATAATGATAACGGAAAAACCTGTTTTTAATTTGACTTTGACCTTAGTGAAGAAAAATGTAAGCTGATGTAAATGAGGTTTATGATGCCAATCAGTAATCTAATTAATGTATGGAACAGGCTAGACGTACAGTGGTGTAGAGAAAGCGTTTGACTCATTACTTACATAAACCACACAGGAGTCGCCGTTCAGTTCCGCTTTGAATATATTCGCGGGCAAATGTACCTACAAAAATGACAGAAGTTCAAAAGTTCAATTACTGTCAGGTAATAATTATTTCGTTCATTTACTTTCAAAGTTTTTTTTACCTACAATATAAAAAGTCTTTCGAAGAAATACTTCATGTTTCATCGTCACGTAAAAGACACGTAAAATTTTTGGCAGTTGACATTGTTTTATAACGTTTGTTATTATAAAAATAATTGTCGGAGAATTTTTTGGCATGAGAATTTCCAACGCGCGGTCCGTCCAATGTAGACCACAAGCTACAACGCTCCTTGTATTCCAAACACCAACATCCACAGTTTGAAGAAATGCACTGCGCAATGTATTTCACTTTAAATTAGATATTATGGCATCTGTAGTGGATAAATGATTCTAGCCGTAATTCTCTAAAAGTTCGCTGTGTCCAAACTTGTCTAATTCGACAGAAACTGAAATTTGAGACCATCAAATATAAAGAGGTCTATAACTTAAAATAGTCACTGAAGTATTTCAAAATCTGTTTGACAAACCTACTTCAAATACATACCTACTTCGAAGATATCATCGCTCAAGTACCAGGGAAACATGATATTGAAAAGTGTACCTACTGCAACGGAGGAAATGCGAAAGTGACTCGAGTTACAGACAGATAATGTCCGCAGCCAGCATGACCACTACGACCTAAGTGTTCTACTTAGACACAGTCAGCAATGATTACTTACTAAGTAGTAAGCTTGATAAAATTATAAACAAGCTGTAATAGAATTTATTTAATGCAACTATTGCAGTTTAACGAGATTTTAAATTCCATGACATGATTGATCGATCGATCGATCGTGATGTGATCGATGAAAGCATATTTTTTATATTTGAAATAGTATCAGTAATTGTTATATTAATACATTAACTGAAGATTGATAATAATACAAAACTGATTACCACCACAGGATACGTTAGACGTACTATAATATTAATAAGGTTTTAGTACACAAAAACATTAACATTTGTCGTAACGAAAAGACGCTATATATTTTGTTCCTATATTTCAACAGCCCAAACGGATATGACTAGACTAAATTCTAAGTTCGAATAATTATAACATGACGTCTTAGTATATTGATAGTCTTTAATGCCAAGTTGATCGAACTGATACGAACGATGATTATAAATTGTAATTAAGTATTGCTATTGTTAACGTGCGAAAACAAACAAGTGTTGCGAATCTATTGTTCTATGCAGAATTAGAGGCAGGACCTGTGTGTCATTTGGCAAGAGTGTAACAAACTTTAATGTTACTAATATTAAGAAGAACAAAGTAACAAGAAGAATAAAATAATTGCATAATCAAACACATTAAATTCATACGATGACACAATTTACATGTATTTTACCTTTATCGAAGCCTGCGACAAGAAAATTGTTCAGTTTTTTGAGAACTATTTTTTCATTTTGATTTGATTTTTATGTCACAGAACGCCTGTAAAACGATGGGACCAATAGTGATGATATTTATGTGTATTTTAGTTGATTCGAGAATTTTATAGATTTACAATTCGATCCGATAGATATTTTGTAAAAACACTTAGGCTTATTTTTCTGCTCTACCAGCTTAGACGTGCTTGATATTATTATGACGCCATTTTTTGAATCTGCCAATTATCTCAAGAACACACATGAAAGCGAGAAAATAAAGGTTTAGCAATCAATTTCCTTTAAATGTTCATAATAATTTTGAGGTAGGACACCCGGATCTTGTTGTGGGTACCGAATAATCGTAAATCTACCACGTGCTCCGAATCCAAATCATAATGAGCTTTAAACTTAAAGAAACGTAACGAAATACGTTGAGTGGGAAACCCGTATAGGTAATCTAAACCACTGTGCAGTACGTGATGAGAAAGCGTAGTGGTATCGCAACTGATGCCGTCTACATACAGCTGATTCAGACGAAAAGCTTATAACGTTTGCTACAACAAAACCTTTCTTTTTCTGTGCTTTTTCAGTGATTTGTACTTTTAGCTCGGTTTCCAATAAGTGGGAAATGAAATAGCTGTAAAAATATCAAATATTCAAGTACTAATATTTAACTGATTAAGTATGAATGTGCGTGGGATGAGTAAAACTATTTATAAATGAAATCAAATATATTCGTTATATGTCATACTTAACCTACACTTTAAATTCAATTATTTATAAATGGAATATGTTGGGTTCAAGTTTAACTCTGATGAATACACTGATAATTTATTAGATGAGTAAAACTTATCACAGCCACCATTATTAGCATAGAGCAAAACCTAAGTACAGTATTTGCATGACAAGATCAAAAAGACGAAATTTGCATGATCTTGCTAGCTGTAAGTATATCCACGCGTCTTAAGTGCCGACATATGTGTACTGAATACATCCAAAGCCATGAGTAACACATTCGAAGAAACCATACGATGCTTCAATGGCTGTTTTCTGGTAGACAATGTGTCACCATTGCTTTTGGTGACATGTACTTTTGTCTTTTAAATCAGTTGTTGGTGACACTGTTAGGTTTTTCTTATATTTTAAAGCAAATATAAAAAGTCTGACAATTTGTATTTGTCGTATTGTGCTATTTAGTATTGAGACAATCATGGACAAATCGCTCATAGAACTTCAGTTAGATCAAAGCAACGGCCAAGAATTAAGAAGTAAGAGGATAGTACCAAGCCAGGAAGACGTAGGGAATTTAGGAATAAATATTTGCGATTTATCTATTTTTATACCGACAATTCCACTGAGCATATACATGGCAAAACTACAACAGAAAACATCATTATAAAAATAGTGTCGTGAGTATCTGTTTGCATCAAAATTTATTTAGTATTCGCAACGACATAATTTTAGTCATTAATGTAATATAACACAAACTACCAAATACACCAAACTTAATGATACAGCCATACGAAGCTCATGAAACGTTCAATTTTAGAACTTTATGGAGCCTTGACATACTATCGGACTCTCAGTACCGTGATAAGGCTGCCTTCGAATAATTTAATGTTTAAACAATAGGTTTTGTACTAGATACTATTATGGCATGATTTGATAACAAAGCATGCTCCATATCAATTGGGTATTTCAACATAATTTTAGACCATTAACTACGCAACTAGGGCTCGTACTGAAAAATGATTACTGTTGGTTCGACGCCGCGGAGAATGAATGTGGACTTTTTTAATTAGTTCTCGGTTCGATTTGCATTAATTTTAATTCGAGGGCTGTTTGTAAAGCTAATGCATTGGTTATCTGATAAAATAAATACTTGTTTCTTTATTCTTGAAGCCTTGGGGGTAACGCATAAAGAATGCTATATGGACTGTTTATTCTTAATCTTTTTTAAGGTAACGAGCAGAATTCCACCTGATAGTCATCACCCACGTAGCTCATCATCACCCACGAACATTTGTATGTTGAACATTGAAAGGCATCACCTTGCTAATCGGTAAAATAATCGGGGGATTTGCGTTTCTGTCTCCAACATTGCTCCCGAAATACGAAACATTTTACAGTTTATATCAGGAGAGGATATGTGTACCGTTACTTTTACATAGTAATGCCTCATTAAATATTGGGTAAGTTGTTATCCTTATGTTATTGTTGCTTGATTCCTGGTCAGTGAAAGGCATTACCAGCAAAAATGAGTGGAAATGATAACTGGATAGAATTCTTTATATCCCTTCATACTGTGTAGCCAGCATTGAACGATCCGCATATATGAAAACTGTGGTTACATAATGATATTTTAAATTCAACTTCCATGATTTTAGTCGCTAAATTAGAAAACCTGATAATTTGACATGAAATTCTACGAGTAGTGTAATTTCAATAGACTAGAGTTTTGGATACTGCAAGGTATCCACGGAAATGGGGAATTACAACTATTTTGTCATGTGTTATAATTTGGCACATTTGTTACTGTCGTTGGTATGATAACCTAGGATTATACAGAACATAGCTGTCTTGAAGACTACAATGAATAAACATCTTCTAAGTTAGTGCGCTTTACCATCCAAGGCTACATCTCTGCTTACTATCAGATAGCAGCGTAGTCAAGCATTAACTTATGTAAAAAACTTACTGATATAAAAATGCCAATATCTATTGTTATGTATTTGATTTTTGTTTCTGGTTAATACCAGGTGGACCGCATGCCAGTTCACTACTTCCATATCATGAAAATACAGGGTACGTACAATGCGCCAGTTTAGAATATCGACATATGTATATAGAACCCGTTGCAACTGTGCCGACTTTGCAGGACAGCACCGTCAACACTAAGAACTTAGGCAAATAATTCTGAAATAAGAGAGAACAGTATATCAGCCTTTACTTTGCGGAACTCCACCGTCATCAAGTTAAGGTTCATGATTTTGTTACTCTGATATTTTTGATCTGGTTTTCGATTTGGGCTTGCAACACTGGAAAAAAAGAAAAGAATGTCGGGTGGAGACCCAGAGTGAGTACCCAGGAGAGAATAAATATGTATGGATCAGTAGAGACGGTGTTTTATTACACAAGTGGGTCTACTTCTCAACAATCTACGGGCAAAATATATGTAATTTGATGTGAAAATTAATTTCTATTGTTAACATGTACTCTACTTTTGAATAATCCGAAGGCAAAATATATGTAATTTGATATAAAAATTAATCTCACATATTCATTCAGACCATGCCTTTAAATTTTCTTAAAAATTTCAAAGATTATACCTATTCATATTTAATCGTTTTGTTGTTATTAGAGCCAGGCCGCAAAAAGTCTTCTCTTTTTCAGATTTCCGGATATAAAAATATTTGTATTCATTTGTATCCTTCGAATTATAAAGATTTTACTTTGCATCTACAGTTTATGTAGTCAAAGCATTACTTAGGTACGCATTATCTGACCGGTACCAGCCAATGTATCGAACGGATCTTAGGGTTGCCATGTATATGTATATTTAAGTGTGGTTCAATTAATTGTACTCGTAGTATACAATACACATTTTTAACCATCTATATATTTTTATATGTAACAATAAGTAAATTCACAGATGGAATTGAAATTTTGTATAATATTTAATGGAAATATGTTTTCATATACCCTTTGTTCGGAAGTTTCTACAGGAATGGGACATTTCAAGCGTTTTGGATTTACGTATAACTATGCATAGTTGCTACCGTCTTTGCTATCTTGACTATAATAATTTCTGTTGAGTTTAGCTGGGATAGTTATAAATATGTCACAAAAATAAATTATATAAGTTGACTGAACAGACGTTGTTCTCCAACATATATAATCTAGCAGACTCGACCATGCGTTGTTGTGACTAAGGTTTACATGCTCAATTTAACAGACTAATTACCTTACACCGCCATCTGTTAGAATATTATGGAACTAATATTTTATAAGATATTAAACAAATAATTTTCAATTAAATAACATTACGACTACAAATTGAGATGTAAGCTATCGTATCTTTCAAGTTGGATCAAACTGGACACGGTATGCAAAATTTGATTAAAATCGGTTAAGTATCAGGCATCGCGGACAAACACCGTGACACGTAATTTGTAATATCAGGATTAACTGAAAGAAATATGTATTAAAAATTGGTAGACAAACAGAGGAGATAAAGGGTTACAGTTCTTTGATCTTAGCTTATTGATGTACAGATTAATATAACAAAAGACAATATAAAGATACTTGTTGCTACTATTAATAAAATTATATTGAGTTTGGAATAATATTCAAACGCTAGAAGCTAATATTGGTAGACAATATTGTACTTAAGTAAATTGATGATAATATGGCTCTGACATTAAAAGCTCACAATAACCTTTAAAACATTTATTCCTTTTTATTTATATAAAGATTAAATTACTTCAAATGAAGAAATAATTACTTTCACTGATATTTTACCGTCCTCTACAGTTTTGCTCAAGTTGAATAGATCTTAATTTATGAAAATAAACGTTGTTTTGAATTTATTTAGACAGAAAACCTTCTTAAGACGACAGGCCTAATTTAAATAAAAATATACTTTTTATTAATGAAAGTATTAAATTGCGTTTACAATAATCGAATACGCAAAACGTACATATAAGCGTATTTTGATGAAATTTAAAACACAAAACGCATTAAGTAACAATTTTCTTTCTGGAAGATTATGTATGTATCGTACAAAGGGGATCAACCTTCGTTTTCATTCTTAATTTTTTTTTGGCGCGCAACTCAGGACTAAAGCGCGGGAAGTTTTTTTTAATGGTTTTTACTGACACAAAGGAATTCAAGTAGTTATTCCGAACAACGCATATTAGCTTAAGTTACGCAAAATATCTTTTACCGATAGTCGTTGCGTTGTCGTTGTGACGTCATTACGATGTCACTTATTATCGTCACTTGATATAATAGTGTTTATTTGGATCGCATCGTCCGTGAGTAGGTTTTTTTAATAACATCAACAACATACTTGACAACCTGATGGTATGTCTTAAAGTAGGATGGTAAAGCGCATTAACTTAGTAGAAGCCTATTCACTCTTGACTTAAAGATATTCACATTATAATATATACCTGTAAAACTTACACTCATCTATCAAAACAACCACACACACACACATACACGCGCAAATACACATACATACACGCACGGCACGCGCGCGCACACACACACAATTTTCACGCTAGTAAACCGACAACTTCGCTGAACACAACCATACACCATAATTTAGATATGTTTAATTTTCTCATTTTAAGTAACTATGTACATACATATGTCTTATGAGAAATAAAGATCTTTAAACCGATAATCCAACGGGAACACTGATGCGAGAAATTTATTCAATTTATTTTTAAGGGATACATTTTTATACAAATCCATGTATGTTACATATAAATGAGACTGTTTTGTCGTTTTAAAGGGAGCTCATTTGTTTATTGGCTGGTTAAAAAAATCGGATTTTTATATTTGAATAGTCTACAAAAGAACAGACGAGGTAAGTAGTTATCGCCGCCCATATACACTAGCAACACAAAAACCGTTGAATTGTAAGCCACAAAAAAATAAAAAAAAATGTATCGTAAAAAAACATGTCAAAACACGACTTACAAATAAAGGATACTATAATATAGATGAATATATTAATGATAAGGATACATGGAAATAAACAGCCACAACCAGTTCTACCTGTTAGTAATTAATGTTGTTAAAAGTTTTTATAACTGTTATTGTTTAAAAGATGTGCTGAGGAGTTTACCGTTTTTCCGTTTCTTTTACCGTTACTTTACCGTTCTTTTACCGTTTCTTCTCTTTATACGACACCCTTCCTCCAAACGGTGGTAGATGCGAAATATTTGACGTTCATAAGTGTATTAATACCTACGTAAATAAATGATTTGAATTTGTGTGAGTTTAATTGCACTCAATGAAGCGCTCATAGCCCGGTGGCTCGCGTCGATCCTATACGATCGACAGAGTTAAGCAACTGCGGGCGCGGTCGGTACTTTGTTGGGTGACCGCTAGTGGCAACAATTTCTTAAGCGTTTCCGTGCTTCGGAGGACAAGTTAAGCTGTCGGTCCCGGTTGCTATGAACATAGCAGTCGTCAAGCCATGTCGGAGGCCTTCGGGCGGTTTAAAAACATCCGACA
>DWJN01004881.1:0-11972 GCA_018248895.1 Carystus phorcus
GGCCTCCGACAAGGCTTGACGATTGCTATGTTCATAGCAACCGGGACCGACAGCTTAACGTGCCCTCCGAAGCACGGAAACGCTCAAAAATTTTTGCCACTAGCGGTCACCCATCCAGGTATGCCCGCAGTTGCTTAACTCTGTCGATCGCATCTATAGGATTGTCGCGAGCCGCCGGGCGAGCGAATTTGTATGTACTTATTATTTATTTTTCTTTTATAATTTTCATGATGATTATTTCGTGAATCACACTTGAAACTTACTTTTCTTTAATTATCTATTTAAATATTGTTTTGTAATTTTATGTACTGAAAACGTACATGAATGGACATTTCTCCGTTATAATTTCATATTTCGTTCCATTCCAGTTGGACTGTCAACGACATGGAAACAGCGTGTCGACAATTAGGATTCATGGGTGGAACGTTTTACAACTGGATGGATCGCCAGCCAGGGAGACGCGCTCGCCTATTATTCGAGGAACCCAAGTGTAAAGGCACGGAATACGACCTGTTCCAGTGTGACTGGAATTCACGACAACTCGGCTCTGGTGTTTGTGACTTCCACCCAGATTTAGGAATCCAGTGCCTACCACACCACGACGACAACGAATTAAGAAATTCCGGTCGACACTGGCGAGGGGTACGCTTCGAAAACGCAATCTTTGAACGAATACTTACTGCCGGTAACACGTTGTATGTACCAACATCAATGTCCAGGATCGAACATGTGGTCATAAGGAACGCTGGTTTAGGAAGAGATAATAATGCAACGAGTGCGTTAGATATAACAGGAGTTCCTCCAGTGATGGAAAATATAGAAATATCCAATTCTGCTTTCAATGCTATAAACATTACGTCGCCAAATGCTCCCATTGTTATTAACAATTGCACTATACAAAACAATAGAGGTTACGGTGTGTATGTCAATTCTACGTTTGGCATGACGAAAATAGAAAATTGCCTTATTCATGACAATGGAGGTGACGGAGTTAAATATGTTGTCCACGAAATAAATTTAGATGAAAGATTCGATCGCAGTGAAATTTTTGATTTGTGCACTCTTGCATCAACGCCTAGTCAAACTTTCCCAATTCAAATGTCTATAGAGCAGTCGCGATATTCTAACTCAGAAAGAGACTGCAATCAAAAATTCTATACTAGAACCGACCATGTCTTGACACTAAGTTTTATAAAAATGCTTACCAACCATAACAATACGGGTGAAATTTTTGTTTACGACGGTTTAACAACCAGTGACAAATTACTACTGTCGTTTAATATAAGAAATTACACACGACCACAAAGTGTTACCTCAACGAGAAACCGTATGCATGTAAGATTTCGAGCTGATGCAAGAACTGATATAATTGGCTTTTTGAGGCTAACATCGGGTGTCAGTAAAACCTACGACTTGAATGTTACTGATACCATTATTTCTGATAATAACGGAAGGGGTGTTGTAATTGAAAATTTAAGATCCCAAATTCATGTACATCGGACATCCATTTCTAACAATAATCACGTGGCTGGACTGCAAGTAGTTAATGGTGTTGGAGATATCAACGTTACTGAAAGTCGAATTTCTTTTAATCAAGGCGATGGTATAAATATTACTGTCACAGGTGGAAATAGAAATATATCGCGAAGTATAATAAGTTCCAACCAAGGTTACGGTATAGCTATATGGATTAATAATACTCAAGAGACTGAATACATTCCTATTAATCAAACTACTGTCGTTGAATATTCAGAGATATTTAAAAATCTAGAAGTTGGTATTTTACATGGAAATTATTGTGGTGACAGCTGGGTAAACGTGACCGGAAATTGGTTCAACACGAGCATGGAGAGTACTGTAGACATATCTACTTGTTGGAGATTCAATGATCCTGTTAAATTGCTTAATCTTCAAATAGGACATAATAGATTTTATCAAAATAGAAGAGTTCCTATAATTATTCAGCCAGCATTAAACGTTGTGGGCAGAATAGAACATAATTATTTCGAACACGGAGAATATGGAGCCATCGTCATTGTGAATCGTATAGAAGGAAAATATTTAGAACAGTTTGAAATCCTTCCAGCCAGGTTTATTATACAACATAATTATTTCTATGGTAATAAGGGACCATTTGTGGTTAATATAGGTTTATCACCATACAGCAATCACCATTATATATTATTTACTCGGAACTTTTTGAGAGATAACAAAATAAGAGAACCTTTTGAACCAATGGAAGGAATAAGTTTACGTTTGACTCCACGTAGTAGAGTTGCAGCTACAATAGTATTATCATCTAGTAATATAGACGTTTTCAGAAATATTATTAATAATCCCGAAGCTCAGTACGAAATTGGTTCTCATGTTGAAGACCAAAGTAAAGTATTAAATTGCACATTTAATTGGCTTGGTTTTGGAGAAGAAGAAAAAGTATATAATCGACTATTTCACAGGAAGGATCGATATAATTTAGCAAAAATTATATACATGCCTTATCTACTACATAGTAGTAACCCAGGTGCTACACAAATTAATTATAACTCATTATTTGTGCCTCAATTCAATGTGCCCGGAACATTTGTCGTTGGTGGCGAAGTAGAAGGTATAGAAATATTAAGACAAGGAGAATATGATGTTAATAAAGACATTAACATTCGACCAGGTGGAAAACTTGTTATACAATCAGGAGTAACCTTGAAATTTCCACCGTCGATAGGAATTATGATAGCAGGTAAACTGGATGCAAGAGGTAAACGGCCGAATGATATAACATTTACTCTTAAAGAAGAGATAACAATGAATAATGATACGTTATATGAAACAGACACAGAAATTGAGCCGACCACTCCAGGATATATTGAACCTATTATACCTATTAGGCTTTTAGGAGGAAGAACACCCCATGAAGGTCGATTACAAGTACGACTAGATGGGAATTGGGGAACGGTATGTAATTACAAATGGAATATTATTAATGCTGCATTAGTCTGTAATCAACTCGGATTAGCTTTAAATCCTTTTGATTGGTTTTTGGAACCCAATGAAATACCCGGTGCTGGAATAACAGAAAATATTATCTTGTCAAATGTTGAGTGCACTGAATTTGATAATGATATAACAAGATGTAAAGCTGAAACTATCGATAGCTTTGAAAATTCTTGTACACACGAAAACGATGTCGGTATCAGGTGCTATGAAACAAGTTGGGCTGGTGTTCGATTCAGTGTAATTGCTGAACGAGCAGATTTACAATACGTTACTATTGAGAAGGCAGGGCTTCTTGATTATTCATCGAACTCTTTCAAGCCTGCTTTACAAATAGACTTTGCACGGCACAGTTTAGAAAGTGTAAAAATAACTAACAATTATCATGATGGCCTAGGTATTTTGTATTCCGATTTATATGGCTCTGATGCAATTAACACAGTCCGAAATTCAGAATTTAGCAACAACAGAGGAAGTGGATTAAGTTTTAAACAATTAGGACTTAAAGTGTACAGTTCTTCAATAGAAAATAATAACTTTGCTGGCATATTTCATAATCCACATTTGACTGGATTGCAACAAAGAGAATTAGCTGGATGGTTTAATTTGGATCCTGGTTTTAATGCAGATGAATCAAATTATAGACCCATTATGGTGCCTGAATACGAAACCGATATATCGTTAGTAAATGGTGAAACAAGACATATAGTTTTTAGTAAATATTTTGGTGAAAGTATAGCTAAAACGTATAATATACGATGTAATCCTGGTTTCGTTCTTGGCCTACAACTTCTCAATCCCATACATAATTTTTCAACGGAAAGCATCTGTATATTTGATTCTCAAAATATAAAGGAAGCAAGCGTAGAGTGGTGTCTCGATCGAGACCTTTCTACGTTTCCAACGACTAGTAATAGTTTTGGAGTCGTTTTAAAATATGAAAGTGGTACGGCAGCATTGGGTGGCGTTGTTCTAGTAGTGAGCAGTATTACTGCGCCTATTCAAAACTTAAGAAATAGGATAGTAAGAGGTCCAGTTCCAACGCTACAAGTTGTTAACAGCAAAATTAAAGGAAATACTAGAGGAATAATGGCCTTATTTTATAATCGCTACCTTAATGAACTCGGAGATCATTTTCTAAGAAAAGCAAATGAGACTATAAAAATAATCAGTTGCGAAATTGCTCATAACGAAGAAGAAGCCATTTACGTAAATACACCGTTTTGGGATATACATGACAGTAACATCACTGAAATAACTATTATGGTTAACAGTAGTTTGATTACAGATAACGGCAAAGGTATTGGTCACTTTGCACGAGATCTCAGAAGCTCCAACAATTTGTATCATTATGTCCTTCAAGACAATACAATAGAGCGTAATAAGTTTGGTGGATTCGATGTAAGCTTACCATACGTGTGGCAATATAATGAGAATTTCACTCATTCTGTATACATGCATAACAATACATGGCGCAATAATCAGAATTTTGGATTTGTCATAGATGGTCATTTTGCAGAAGTAAATATGTCGAAAAATGTTTTTACTGATAATATATGTAAGACTGGATTAGTTTCCATTCGTGGAATGGAAAAGAAAATGAAGATTGATGGAAATTTAATTGAAAGAAATAATGGGCTGTATATGGTACAATTCTTCATGGATAGTCAAAGTGAAATAATGGGTTTTGTCTATGCCGTTTTTGTGTTCAATCAAATTAAAAATAATAGATATTCGTCACAAATTAATAGAGGATTTATAATAAAAAGTATTGACCCTACTTACGTTATTGGTTTTAAAGGCATACAAAAAGTCAAAGTAAGTCGCAACCTTTTCGGAACTAATACTCTACAATATACATTAGTAGCTGGAATCAGAACTGCAAAAATTAACAATCTTCTCGATGTTACTGAAAACTGGTGGGGGAGTGCTGATGAAAAGGAAATTAAAAAAGAAATTTTCGATTTTGACGATTGGAACAATCATGCTGTAGCTACATATTTACCATATTTATTGGAAGACACTTTCGATTCAAGTTTGTCTATTACGTTTAGCCCCGAAACAATAGTAGATGTGAATGACTTGGGAGGTCGTCTTACTTCTGACTTAACATTAGAACCTCGAATTGCGCCATATGTAGTTAAATCTGATATAACTGTTATGCCTGATGTAACTTTGTCAATTAATCCAGGAGTTATTTTAGAATTTGCCCCTAATGTTGGGATATTAGTTATGGGAATACTTCAAGCTGTTGGCCATAGTCAATTGCCCATTTTTATGAGACCTATTACAGGTGAGGGTGATATTGAAATGAATCGGATTGAAAAAAGAGACATTAGCTTATATTCACCTAGTCGCAGTAAACATAAGCGTCAGTTGGAGACCCTAATTGTACAAAATACAATTCGACTATGCACCGGAAGAAACTGTACAGCGAATGATAACGATATTGAGAGACAAAATGAAGGTTTCTTGGAGTATTATAATAGAACTACACTTCAATGGGTGCCAATGTGCGATAATCGATTTACGGAAAGAAACGCGCAAGTAGTTTGTAGGGAATTAGGTTTCGACCCAATAAATGTATTCTTTGCTTATGATAGTCGGATAGAGTACCACAGCAATTCTTTATCACGAATTTGGTCATGGCCGGAACCGCTACAATGCGTTGGAATAGAAGACCATTATGAGGATTGTCCGATTAGACTAAATGGACAACTTTATGGTCACCGACATGAATGTAAATGGGATTCGAAATTCATTTTTATACATTGCGGATCAAGAAATTTAGATGAAAAGTTAGATTATTGGGGCGGAATACGCTTTGCTAATCCGGAATTTGAATACTCATTATATGAGCACAGAATTCATGATCATCACACTCACGAAACCATGAAAAAGGCTGAAAGTACACTGCGGCACGTTAATATAATGGGTGCTGGCATTCTGCATAATGAAAAATCACCAGCCGTACAGAGCATTACTAGAAATCCTAATATACTGAACGTCAATATCAGTAAATGTGCTCACCACGGCATCAACCTGGTTTCGCCCACCGACACTATGAGCGTTATGTTTAATTCAGTTGATGACATTTTGGGAGAAGGAGTAAGTGCCATATCGTTGACAGGTGAAGGAAGAGATTCTGAAGAATCCAGTTTTACTCCATTAAAGGACCTTAATCTTCCTTATCACCTGTTTTCGCTTATAGATATCTGTGATAGTACTAAAGTAGTAACAATCGAAGAAAGAGTTCTCCTTTATTACAAATACGATAATAATCCTGTAAATTGTGTCAAGATTTTCAAGAGTATGTTTAGAGTGAAACCTTTTGGGTTCAGGCTTCTACAATTTAATTTATTCAATCACACTTCGAGCTACGGTAAAAGAGATTCTTTGACATTGTATGATGGAGATATTTACAATATAACTGCGCCGCAAATTGGTTACTTGGAGAATGGATCACCGGATGAGAAAAAACTATTTAAAACTGAAGGTGCTAGCTTGAGTGTTAAGCTGTTTGCAAATGGTGCTTCCGCAGTCCATGGTTTCATCGCTGAGATCATCACTTTACCTATATCGGCTATTGGATTTAGTAAGTATAAATATTTACTTATAATCCTCTTTACGAAATTTTTATCATCTTATCGTCTCGATCATTTTTCACATAATCATCATTTATTGCCGAGACTACAATGATGGCCAAACTCTGTCAATCGATATTAATCGAGTATATGTATAGATCTTGATATCTTTCTAGGAAACTCACATTATAGCTTTCTTAGTTATGTTTCCTTTATAGCAAATTATTATTAGGGTATCTAAAATCTACTCCTGTAACAATATATGATGTAAATGATATCAAGTAATTTAAAACTTTCATAACCAAAAAATCTGTCTATACTCCCTTTATAATTTCTTTTGGTATGTTTTTTAGATCGTGATGTTCAGCACAATATATCCAGCAGCATATTCACAAAGAATCGTGACGGTGCCATAGTTTACCAATCAGTAGGCGAAGTGAATCCCTTGGTCGCTATCACCAGAAACGAAATAGTCGACAACTGCTTGAAATTGTATGGGAATTTCACCTCATGCCCCGCGGCTGTCCAGGTTGACGTACAAAACACTCAGACTCTTGTATTCAGGGTAAGTCGAGTATGAATTTCAGAAATAAAATATTATATCTAAATATTATTAACTAGTAAACCCTGATAATTTCGTATCACCTTAAAACATTTATCCCGTGTTCTGCTCCTACTGGTCGTAGCATTATTATATAGCCTTCCTCTGTAAATGAGCTATCCAAAACAAAAATATTTTTTCAATTCGAACCAGTCGTTACTGAGATTATTATTATTGCGTTCAACTAAACAAACAACGAGATAAAAACGAAACAAACAAATAGATACGAAGAGTATGGTTGGTTGTGATTTTCTTATTCTATGTGGTTTTCTCGGTTTTGATCATGTTTTCTCATTATTTCCAGAACAATCTAGTACGTAACAATGTGGGCGGGCTACTAGTACGGGCTGATTCGCGAGGATCCGCGACATCCCTACGTGGTTGGATCCATAATAACCTCTTCTTCGCTAACCATGACTTACCTTGTCTACAAGTCGAAGGTAAGTTGGAAAGAGAATAACTACTTTCTCCTAATACTAATATCCTGTAATCCAAATTCCATTCATCAGTTATCAATTTTTATGGGCATGTAAGATTTGCTTTGACTTAGTCCTTAAGTTAGATCCATAAACTGAACTGTTTTCATAAAATATAACACGTGTAGATTTGTTAAACCTTCAATGATTCAATGAAACTATTTTTGTAGAGGTTATTTAGATACGTTATACTTAAAATTTTGGGTGTCTGCGATGATAAAAATTTTAAATCACTGCGAGAACGCCGCGTTCGAAGAGCTTCTGGGTTTGATTCCCAGCGATGACGAAATTTGAACGATGAATTTAAATTTCTATTCTCGATCTGGGTGTTTCCTTGTTTTGTCCATGACACTCACGAGTTCACGACACAGGGAATACTAGTTTTGGGCCATGTGTTACGAACTACTCTGGTATGGTGTCATCTGCTAGTATATCCCAAGCGATTCCTAATAGATATTATTGTTTCTTTAAATGAGAAGCTCTTTCTTCGGCGTGTCTTGAAGTAGTGGCGAGAAGCTAGTGCTTTACGATAAAGAATATTTTATTCAATAATATATATACATATTTACATTTTATCGTGCTCACTATGAGTGTGTAGTATTAATATTTATTATTATAACTTCCAGGGCGCCAATCATCTCCATATCAGGAGGTGACAATCTACCGGAACTATTTCACGCGGAACTACGCGGCGTTCAAAGACGTGATTGTACTACGGCAGGTGGTCTCCAACTTCACCCACAACTTCGTCCACGACAACAGAGGCCAGAGGATCCTGGAGGTGTCGGGCTTTGATAAAGTGAGGCTTCCCATCTACCAGACGACGACGCATAATGGCTTCTATAAGTAAGTCTTTCATGTTACTGAACTTTTTCTTAACAGTTGGACTTATTACGATGATCCTTTGTACGTTTAAATGGAATCAAAAATGGTTTAAATTCACAATTCGAGTCCATCCTTTTTTATGTTGCAAGATAACATCTATCAAATCAGCTAGTTTGCTTATATAAAGAAGATTCTTTAAAATCTAAAAACTCTGAAATATTAGTCTATATATTGACAATACAAGAGATAAAGAACAACATAATATTATGTTTTTTATTTATCTGAATAACTGAGTAATGAGTAGACGAGCCATGAGATAGTAAGTGGACGTTGCCGCTCTTAGACTGTAGCAACACTGAAAGGATCGCCGAAGCGTTGTCGACCAAAAAATGGAGAAGGACGAAAATAGAATTGAATTTCTAGCCATGTGGAGTGGCTGCTTTGCAAAGAATAGGGCGCGTGGGCTTTTTGAAATATTTGGCTGTGACATATCTTCGAGTACTTTATCGATTCCAAGTTACATGCCTTAATATTACTTTGTGTTGATATGCCTTAAGTATTCCTAACGTTCACGGGAGACGGTGATCAATTACTATCATCAGCCTGTTTAAGCTAGTTACATAAAAGAAGGTCATGGATTGTATACATTAAGTTGTATTCGTCTGTAGGAACTACGCGTTAGACCGTGAGGGGCGCGCCACGGTGGTGGCCGGCACGGCGGGCCAGCACTACGTCGACAACATCTTCTTCAACCCTGACAACGACTACGAGATGATTACCGTCAACCGCTCCATGTACGTAACACATTTTATACTTATCGTAACTCGTAACCGTAATTTTGGTATATTAAAACGATATTCAGAAATACGGATTATAATAGTGATACCGCAATGGCGCGTAAACTCTATGACAGTTGACACTTGACAGAAACTAATGTCAGAAGATTGTCAATCTGATATTTTTTGTTTCTCTAATATGAATTGGTTACCGTTTCAATAACATTTCGTAAGATGACTACATAGATTAAAAATTTAATTTCACTTAATATGGATCTGGCATATTTAATTTAATTTGTTTATATTATATAAAGTAAATAAACCATTACATACTCCTACCCTCTAGAATTCCATGTGTCGCCATTCATTACTAAGACCGACAAGACAACATTTTTCTTACACAAATAATGGGAATCCGGGAACTCACATTTCTCGGTAGAGTAATGACTTTGCTTTAATAGTGACCAATAGGATCAGTTAGGATACAGGGATGTCGATTCAAGTAGAAATATGAATGTTTCATCTATGAAACATTTATAAGTACATTATTTAGTATGTTATTAATTTGTTATTATGGATGATGGATAAATTATATGGTCATGGTTGGTTATTGATTAGTAGGTACGCAAAAGTTTATTCGTTTTAGAAAGGCATATTAATATTCAAGACTTTACATTTTATTTATACCTATTATTAGAACATGTAAATTTAAATATTTTTTTTTATTAGTTAATAATGTTTCATATTTATCTTGCATGTGGTGATTGTAGTAACTTTAATGAAAGTGCTTTTGTTTGGCTATTTACAAAATTGGTTTATTAACTATGGAACCTTAAATAGGTCATTATGGGTTACTAATCTAGTTATGGGTGAAAGTTAAATCGAGTTAACCCGTTATTCAGAGAATTATGAACGACTAATTATGAATACAATTTATTACCTGATGACTTATTCATTGTTATTTTTGTTTACTATTCCATTCTATTATAGTTTTAGCTATAGATGTGATTTGCACTGTCGGTCTAAACTATTCTTTTCTTTAGTTTAGCTTCAACGTGACTACAAAGAGGTTAGTTAACAAATATTTAAATATACAGCAAGTGCCCGCGTTCGCAGAATATTAAATTTTCAAGTGTGAATTATTTTGTAGTTTCAAGTATATCAAGCAATTTATACTCATACAAACTTTTGCCCTCTTTAGCTCTTTAGGGGATGAATTTTTAATTATTTCTTAGCAGCTTCATATTGTTTAAGTGACCGTCATACAAACTGCCTGTTAGTTACCTTCGGCGTTTTATTATGTATATTTATGTGCAAGTTCTAATTGAGTTACAGATATGTATATGTACTAGTTACGATAATAATTATTAATAATACATATAACTTATTAAATTTTGCATGTCTTTTTTTGCATGGCTGATCGGGGAGCGTAGATTTATCGATTATAATCCAAATTACGCGAGGTGAGTACTCATATTATTTTTATTTAATATTTTATAATAATACTACACTTTTACATATTTTATTAAAAATATATTTTTTAAAAATATATTGACCGTAAATTTTACAATAAATTTATAAATTTGTAGATATATTTTTATGATAATTATGTTATTAAAATATTTTGTATTTATCTACCTAATTATTATCTGAGCTTACAAGATGTAACAATACCCAAAATAAGAACGAAGACGTAGACATACCTTAAAGAGTAACTGTTATTATAAACTAACTTCCCTCTAATAACTTCGTGTTAACTGTCTTCATTAATACTATACCTCATTAGAGGGGGTTGACGTCAGACATCAACTTAATATAAAAAACCAAGTAAAGAGCTAGAAGCTACTAAACGGCTCTAGTATCTTCGCCCAACTTCTACTAACTTCGACAAACTTCGACCAACTTCGAGATTGTAAGCATTGACGTATTACAGCGCTCTCGACCTGTGGCGTACGCGCATCGACGCTAAACACAACTACTGGAGCTACAACGAGTCGCTGGCTGTGGCTGGCCGCATCCGCGATCAAGCCGACAACCCGTTGCTGCTGGAAGTCGACTACCGTCCGTTCTATATGAATAACGCGTCGGTACTCGCGGGCGGGAAGTGTCCCCCGGGGTGGGACAGTGTCGCCGGCACGTGTTACATGTATGTTGGGGCTCCGATGACGTATGAGGAGGCGAGACTCTTCTGCTTGGTGAGTTTTATTGTTACAGCCTAGTTCATAATATATATACATAATACTAACTAGTTCACAATATAGGAACGGAAGACGAAATCGGATACATAGATACATACCATCACGCCTTTTTCCTTTTGGGGTAGGCAGAGACCACTTCCTTCCATTTGCTACGATTCTGACATAGGTACTTCTTTCGCTTCATCAACTTTTACCACTCTTTTCATATATACTCGCCGATTTAGGAAGCTTCTCACCTGACCTGACGGATTGTTTCAAGTAATAACTTCTGAATACATAGAAGTGTAAAGGAAGAAAATTACATATGTGCAAATATGTGTTGTCCATGGCACCCATGGCACATGGTATCCTAATGTATGAGTGTCTAGAGAGTGTGTAATTATTTGACCTGATTTCCTTTGTTGTTCTTAAAATAAATAATAATAATAAATAACACCACACACTCACAGCCCCACACTAGGATACCCCGTGTCGTGGGTGCCATGGACAACACAGAAAGACAATTACACACACACCCAGACCGA
>DWJN01004882.1:0-11972 GCA_018248895.1 Carystus phorcus
CCTACAAAGGCCGTGTTGAAAACTTAACTAATATAAAGTACATGAGTATAAATACACATTGTTTGTGATATAAGGCGATTGATCATATTTACTTTTGTAATTTATTTTGTTGATAACGATCCACGCCATTGACAACACTATACATTTAATTGATTTTAAAAGAAAAACTGGCCTAAGAAATGTGTAAACAAAATGTAAATGGTTCTTGAAGCGATCCAAACCACTTACTGTATATTAATACTTCCTTTAAAAGTCATTTGTCAGCGTCTAACAAATTTCTTAAATCACAGATTCCTCGAAACCAAAGAAAATTTTAATGTAATGTTTATATTTGTAACATAATTATTTTTGGAATCCTAGGTACATAGTATTTTTGATGTACTATTGATAATATTGTTGTATTATTCTACAAGTGTTATTTTATCAAAACTGTGACATATTATATTATGTTCGACTTCTGAATGCCCATCTTATTATTGTTGTCTAGTAACATACAGATCTCGGGTGTCGATGCGCATTGGACAAAAAGAATGTGGCATCAGTTTCTACTGTCGCCAGAGCGCGGCATTCCTCACGCGTCGTCAGCCAATCGGAACCAGACATATCCAACGTACGGCGAGTGAATTCTCAGGACCCACCATCACATCACACGTTACATAGCTTATTACTACCTACGTATCAAATATCCCTTACAGAGACAGTAACAATTATAATTTTTACTATTATGTTGTGACAACCATCTTTTCACAAATTTTATAGAATCTCCTTATCATCGAATATGTAATTAAATAAGTTGGCATAAGGACGAGAAAAAAATTATCTTAATAACAGTATGTATGTATGCATCTATGTATGTATGCCATGTTTTAATCATAATCACAAATAAATATTAGTACCTATGGAAATGGCAAGACTCATTTAAAACGATTTTATTATTATTTATTAGTCGAATGTACGGTATTTATGCGCCCTAAACTCCAAACCATTATCTCCTATTCTTCTGAACAACAGCCGAGGTTATGACGTTAGAGGATCTACTATATGGTCGTTAGGCACTGTACTACTCAATTAAAACCAACGATATCCAAGCTTGGTGCTCTTACCCTCTGCAATCAATCGTGATTTGTTTGTCGCAGAGCAGGAAATAATATGAAGTCTGTCCTTAGCTTAATACCAGGTTGTAATTCGCGAGAAATGCTGTTGAGTTGGAGTTTCCGTAATCAAAGGACGTTAGAGACATTCAAATCATCCACATAATCTAAGTTAATAATCTCATACTGCATGACCACGACTTGCTTTCATCTCGTAAAGAAAAAACGTATCACGTGTTTAGTACGTACTCCGTATGAGTATAGTTCCTTATAGATATGTAGATCTTAAAGCCAAAAAAAACAGTTTACTACCAACGAACTCATAAAAATTCTACTGGTATGCTGCTAGTAGCTCACCAGAAAGGGCATCCAGCTGTCAGACAATTAGGCCTCAGTGGTGGTTTTATAGGGCTTTAAAACGTATCTATCGAGGGACATTTTATATCCGGTTTTATTAGCGTTCAGCGGCGTGTAAGGATTATAAGTGATGTCGGGCGCCTTCCTGCTTGAAGGACCCATTATGAGACGTTAGGCCGGATCGCACCCACAAATATATGGTTCACCCACATAGAAAACGACTAATCATAATGAATATTTAAGCGATAAATTCGAAAATTCCATTTAATTAAATTATTAAACTTTACTGTTTCATCACATTTAATATTTTATGAAGCTTTTCTTGAGAATGAATACATTAGATCTTAGATGGTTACCTAAAATTGTTATTTATCATCAGCTATGACAGCGACTAACAAACAATAACAAATCACGCAAAACTAGAGTGGAAACTTAACATTAAATATTATGATTGCGAACGTGTTACGGCAAGGCATGCGACGGCATCGGCATTGTCTGAGCGGACCGCGGAACGCACGACGAAGATTTTTTTGATAAACACATACCAAACTTGCACCCGTGAATACCCGTGATGTATTGCATGTTATGTCATCGTCGGTAAACACCATCAAACAATAATTCTGAATCGATTCAAACAAACATCATTTATTTCACAATGACAAGCTAAGATATTTATGATTAGTAGCGCAGAACAAAAAAAAAGATTTCCTATCGGCATGTTTCTGAATAAAAGTGCCTCACATAGCTGTACTCATAATAAGGTTTAATATTATAATAATTCATAAGTACCCATAGGCTTAACTTTAACTTTATTGAATTTCTGAATCGAAATAATGACTCTACCTCCTACGAGGACATCAGTCTTTTTCTTCAATCCAAAAAAAAGGAAAATTGAAAATGCAAAATGGAATGAACATGTTCTGTGCCGAACTTTTTTTGACTAAACTCTATACCTACTAAAGAATTTAAATAAAAGGGCATTTCTTTTACACTAATTTGGCAATTTAAGTCGAAGACAAAATCTTACGAATGCTACCATAACGGTAAGGGATATACGAGTATTCTCTTTGAAAAAATGTACACGTTAAAGAAAACTACATAAATGTCCGTAACACTTGCCTTGACTTAGACTCAAGGTGGTTGTGAACCGTTCCACCCCAAAGCCATCCTATTTAAAATGAGTAATAATTGTTTCGTGCCCGGGTACTAAGGCAAAGGATTCCCGACGCGATAGAGGTCGGTTTATTAATTAAAAAAAAACTTGGATCGTACGAATAAGAGGTTTTTTTAAATTCCACTAAAAGTGAGAAAACGTTCAAATCTATCTTATAACCAGCTACATCAAAGGAACCACTGATGCGTTGCAGGCTAAGAAGAAAGAAGAAGGAATGGCGCTGGCTAATGGCTCCCAAACTCCGGACCAGAACATGACGAATCATGTGACGGTGGACTTCAGCGAAATGGTGATATCCAGCCAGGCGGGTTTCATGGAAAGATGATAAAACCAGTAACAATATTCATTATTCATAATAATATAGTCTGCTGGCTAATTGAGGTCTATATTCTAGGCCCCCGTATACAGAGAAACTAACTTATATTGAATAAAAAAAGAAGAATATACAATTTATTAGTGGTAATTTTTTTATAAATTAATATGTAATATCAACCGAAATATTGTGTACTGGAAGGCTTTCATGCAATAATATAACTAGAAAAACACTAAATAAACGATGTTATGAACAAAACTATCACGTTGGTTATATAAACTGTTTTAAAAAATATATTTTTATTAATCACGACACACGAAGTACATCAATGAGGTATACACTCAAGTGCCAATTTGAAGCTGATACATATTTGTATCGTTATTACTCGATAACATTAAAAATAAAGCACCTGACGGTGATACAGGGAATAAAGTATTGAATCTTTTAATTATAATACGATCAAATTAATTTATATAAATCTACAATATAGGCAACCATTAAATAGGTAGTACCTAGGTAATACATAAGTATATGTACATTTTTTTATCCTACAAAATTCCCACGAAGAAATGCATTCTTCCTATAAATCACAATAGACAGATAGATCTTAGCTTTCTCTGTTAAGTACCGGCAAATACGATAATTACGCGTAAGACAATAGTTCCGCGACGCTATTACCAGCAAATGTTATGTTATTGTAGCCATAATGAAACTGTCAATGGGAACCAGGAATATGTGAGAAAAGATCAAGCCACACAGCATGGCTAAGTAATATAACTACGTTACAATAATATTGCTTTTTAATTTCGGAGATTACGCAGTGTGCATTTTGAATTCCTTTCGTGATTAAAATCAGTCAATCTAATTAGAAATTTGTCTGGTAGTGTGTAGTTACGAAATAAAGAAATTCTAAAGCTACGTAAAGAGGGTTGAGAGGAGGTTCAAAGTTCAAACGCTCTCGTTGAACTCATTATTAAAAGTTGCAAAGAAAGCATACGAGCGTTTAAAAGGTAAAATGAGGAGACGAAGCGGGTCCTGGCTCGCGTTGAGGACTCTCTACTGAGCTAGGTTCAGGTCATTGAATAATTACTTGCTCTTTAGACTACAAGTAGGCCCTTCAGTGTATGTTGCTATACTGAAATTCAGGGAGTACTTTACGAACAAACTGTATTCTATATTATCACTGAAGAGATTCTACTATTAAATTTTTGGTCAAACTGAGCTTCTAAAATTAACTTAATTATATAGAACTTTTTATAACATTAAAATAAAAGAAGTGTATAGCGCAGACAAACGATTCAAATGGTATTGTGCGCGTACTTAAATAAATCAACGGATCATGCCTTTCCCATGTGCAACGATATGTATGTATATTATGAGAGCTGAGAGCAACAATCTAGACTTGTTAAACGTAGTTTAGTGGATGTCAGTATAATGACGACATTGGTAAAGAGCGGGGGCTCGAGAGTCCGTCGCTCACCCGCCGGGAACCATTTGTCCTTAACCGTAGAAACGCACCGGAAGCGCCGATTGTGAGACAATTTAAATCACTCCCCGCTACCAATCGTCCATTGTTACCGACTTCCCGACACATGTACACTTAGTATGTTCTACAGGCATCACAACGCTATTAAAAAGTTTGTCGTGCTTAAATTTGTCTAAAATAGTTAGAGAAGACGTTGAGTTTAATGATAATGACAGGCCGAAGACAATATACTCGTATAGTACAAATTAAAGGGAATAAATTAAATGCATTATATAAATCCAATTAAGTGAGGTAGGTACCTGAAAACCATACTACCTCGACTTTATGCTCTCCAGTAGGGGAAATTATCTCACAAACAAACTCGCGCATATTCCAGTGCGCGCAAGGGTCGGAAAGGACTATCAGTATGTATGAACACGTGAAAGCTAGCTTATACCTAAAAATATCTTTTAGGGTAAATGACAAAAATGCGCCTACGAGTGTCGTAATTGCAATCAAACTGTACCTGCCTAAATACCAACACGTATACAATACATTGCGTACTTTGCTCGGCTTATCCAAAGGTTCGGCGAGCTGAGGTGAATCAATACTTGATCAGGGAGAAAAATTGTCTGCGAACCTATAGAAAAGTTGGCAGATTGTTTATTTCGAACAATAGAGCAACACGGAGCGATGCAGAATATTGGCAGCAAGGGTGCAATCGCTTGTTTTCATAACCCACCCCACAATGTGCCGTCAAAGTAACAAGTGGAGAGTATTTCGTTGTGCAAATATTGACCAGGCGGGCCGAGCCAATAAAGAAGACATTGTAGACTTGCTGGCGACAATCATATACAGCACTTGATAGTATATTGTCCGAGGTGCAGTAGCAATAATAGCTTTTTTGCAAAGAGGGTGCGTGGAGGTTATGAATATATAAAATCTTGAGTTTTTATATTAAAAACAGCTGACTTTTATTATTTCAAATTGCTTCTTTATTAAAGTTTCGGTTTACCTATTATTTGTTTCATTTTTATTCTTAGTTAAGAAAAAGTAATAAAAAGCATGTTTTAGTGAATTTTGTCAATAATAATCATTTTATAATTCAAATCAATAATATTCATTTCATAGTAATAATAGCAGAGTTACCGCCTATAAATATAACATGTAAATACCGTTTTAAAGAAATTTATTGTACATTGATATAAACAATATACCTGAGGCACAATACTTGAGTCTATACCATAAACAGTATTGAGTTTAACCCTTTCCTTCTGTAATACTTGAAAAGAAAATCTTGTAAATCAATAATCACACACGATCAATAGCTTTTAAATTCCCACAACTAACAAACAATACACAAATAACTAGATTAAAATGATCGCATGTCTTAGAGTTAGATCTTTCCGTAGGCACCAATGATACTATGTATACCTGACAACGGAAATGATACATTATACCATTAGGTAACGCTGAACGCTGCCTCTAGCGTCTATGCCAAAATGAGGCCTGACGCACAAGCTCGAAGGCATGAAAACATTCGAACATTTTCGCTACTAAGTAGATGAAAAGATAGGTATGACAACAATGATAGTATGTGGTGAAAAAAAGACTTGTTAGATGTCGTTTCGGCGGTAGAAGATTTAACATATTCTAACTTGGTCGCCATTTATAATTTCCCCATCGATATTATTTCCCCATGGAGAAATAAATAGTACTTTTTGTGTATTTATAGTCTTGACGAACTTAACATACAAAAGTATTTCAATAAGTATTTTTCTCAATAAGTACCTTTTAACTGTCTTGTCATATGAATTTTGTATAAAAATTGAGAATACACTGGATGTAAATAGATATAAAACTTCCCTATAATTGTCGGAAGTACGGTCGGAAGCATTACGAATGCGCTTAATAAATAAACATATTATAGATTTCTCCCTTACATAACCACTCTCACATGACAGTTTTTGTTGCGCACAGGCATTTACTTAGGTACACCGAGGTACGAGTAGTACCAAGTAACTACACCTACCTATATCAAGTTAAGTTACATCCAAATAGAAAGATCATTGGGAGGTCATATCTATTAATTAACGAAAACCATATTGACTGTCAATGTGTTCGTTATTTATATATTATATACTTTATGAAAACATTACAAAACCGATGTAGATACAACCTACTTAGGCAAAAATGCATATTATGCTCAATAGATATTTTAATATAATTTATACCTATATATTTTAATATGGTGTGTAGACATCACATATTTTTAAAAATTCCAGATAGTAAATTAATCGGTAATTGAATCTACGCAATCAGGCGGCTTAATTTTTATAACATAATTAGCAACATTACGTATTCTTGCCATAAATCACCGGTAGGCAACCAACACAATAGAAAGAAAACGGCCAAACACAGAGAGTCCTCTTTCACGCAATAAAAAAAATAAACTTAAAAAAAGAATGCAAATATCCCGGTTGGCGCGAAAGCGCTCTGTTCGAACGCGAAGCAATGCCGGGTGTCGCGGAGTAGACGTCACTCCTCGCTCTCACCCGACTGCGGACTGTCCGGACTGCAAAGTACTCCGAAGTGGGCACTGGACTAGCGCAGCTCCCCGTTGCTCAGTGTTATAACTCGTTATGAGAGGTTTTTGTACATGTAATTATTATTACAATGTAATCCCTATCTACAATAGTAGACAAGTAACAACTAAGACAATAAAACAAGCTTAAAACTGCAGACGACTACTAGTACTGTCCTATTCGGTTGTATGTCACTGAACTCCTAAACGTTTTTGATTTGGTATGTTTAAATGGATTTAGATTCCTATTTTGATCCGATTGAAAAAGGTTTTTTAGGTGTCAGGATCAAATCTGCCGAGACCGCCAATTATTGCAAATACATATATTATAAAGCGCAAAACATAAAATACTTTTTACTATGTTAAATGATGTTTGTCAATCAAATTCTAATCTGTGCTAATCATCTACATGTACAATTTAATCACTTTTTGAATGCAAATATAAGATCAAGAATTAAATTTTCAGTATAGGAATTAATCTACATCGTCATCGCCATACATCGAAAAACTGTAGAGAAAAACACTATAATGTATACTGATAATTATAGGTATATGACATGTAGGGATCGCTTTTGTACGCACCCCAACCATGTTCAAAACAAACTTAAGTACTGTTTTCAAGTACCCCAACCGCCCGCGAGTATAGAGCTATTGAATACTTTATTTATTACCGAAGCAGAGAACGAAGGGACTGGAATAATTCGAGAACATTTTCAATATCATAACCACTGACTTTTGAAGACTACATTATAATAGCGAAAATGCAATAAAATTGAGACAGAAAAACATTTGTTTATTGCATTAAACATTAATTTGTTTAATGGCCTACTGACGGCACAAAAATAAAGTAGATATAGACTAAATAATATGTTTTTATGTTACAAGCCGACAAATGAGCAGGCAAGCCACGTGATCAGGTAGGCAGTCACAAAAAAGGAGAAAAGTGTGTGTCTTATCGTTAAAAATCTACATGACTAAGAATTTAACTATCATACGAACTGTGTGCTTTGATTCTTATTAATACTCTCGCTCGCCAGCTAGCTCTAAGTCTCTACCTAATATGTAATCGGAAACACTTGAAAATATTATATAGAAAAGTTTTAATTGATTATAAAGTACAAGGAGGAATTTTATAACGAACCAGAAAACTTTATATTATGGGCACATTGGTGCGCAAACTAACTCTACAAACCCACGATTACTTCTGAACAAACATTAGTCTCTATTTAAGGAAAAAGACAAGTACACTGGTTTGAACGTTGAAATCTGAAGCGGGGGGGCAGGTTTAAAAAAATACCCACACCCTCCCTTAATTTTAAAGTTATTTGTTTTATCCGCTTGCTTCGGGCGACTAAAACATCGCGACAGAACTGGAACACAGAGACATCTCTACACAGAACACAGTAGAGTCCAAAAATTCACGTAGGGTTGGGTCGGCTATGAAATATGGTAAAGATGATGAAAATAAAATCGGAGAAAAATCGATAAGGAATTTAAGAAAAAATACGCCATAAGTAAACATTGGCGAAGTGTATTTATAGCAACTATTGAACCTGCACTAATGCAGGTTTTATTAAACACAGGCTCATATTCCGTAAAAGGAATTCTCAACTCTGGTCTATCTCAAAGACTAAAAAGGATAAGAGATTCCCAGTCATCCCATAGGAACTCGGCGCCTCTACTGTCGGATCCACTTTTCCTGTTACGGTAAACAAGTTACACAAGGGCTGAATCATTTTATACGGCGAAGCAATTACTTATTTATAATGCCCGCAACAAACATCGCTATAAACAGAGCTCGTCTACTACCATTGCCTGTAAATCGGTATACCGAACGAAATCGGTAGCGAATCATAAGTAATAACGTGCAGCCGGAAAAAATTATATTCATTGACGCTAGTCTGCAATAGCGGCTTCGCTTTCGCTTTACTTTGACGTTATGCATTTACAGAGAGCGCAGTGACGGTATATATTAATAATGACAAGTACTGTTCATTTTAATTACAAAGTTTTTAAGTCAATGTAATTTTCAATTTTAGTAAACTTCACCTTACTTGAAATCTAAACCCACCAACTGCCTTGCTCGTTGTATGCCGTGTTGATGGTCCCTTCAAGTAGTTGGTAGATTGTACTATTCAGGTTAAGTCGGAGACATCCAAACAAGTAACTGGCTATGTTCACGAAATGTGTTTTACGTTTACTATCGGTTGCATTATTAGATAGCCAGTAAATAAGTGCGTTCCTGGCTTTTCGTCCTAATGCGTACAGAAGGCCCTTGGTCTTAAATTATTTCGCCGGCGATATGTCACACGGCACGTCACCTTTTAACCACATGTCCGTTGATTTTAGAAATAAGATCTTGTGCAATCCTCAACATCCAATACTAAAGTTGTCATAGTACTACAGCAATAAATAAATAAGTAAATATGAATCATGTCAATATTAAGCAAAACAAGGTAGCGCAATAAATATTATGTCAAGTAGCATTATTAGTCATGCCGAAGGCGAAAGGACAAGTTTTTCACGCATTGAGTAAGGGGTCGCATACGCAACGTTGCCCGTCGAATGCCCCGACCTTATAAAGGATATAGCTTGGTATTTTTATGGCAGGCGTAACTACTTAAAAGACTGCTAAGCGAAAAGAGCACATTTAGTTAACCGATTACATTACGTATATTTTAAATTAATTTGTTATTCTTTTATTCATGGTAATTTTGTATGGTTGCTTTAATGCGCGCCATAATCAGTCCTATATCTTCGTTAAAATTCACATACAAGGCTCGAGGCTTTGACATTTTCCTTTATAATAAAACAAAAATTTGTTGCTGATTATTACACCCAAAATACTACGCAATAGTTAAGTGGTAGGAATACACCGTATTTCACCTACCTACACGTACGTGCAGCATAAAAGTGAAATGAGAAATTATTTACATAATCATAAGCCACTTACTTCCACGCAACTTTATAGCAATCCCTAATGAAGGCATTGTGACTTCAAATCATGTGGACCTGTAATTTCGGTCAAACACCCGGTAGCAACGCATACAAGTGACCAACACTATTCATGCGTTAACGTGTAATTTTTGAAGTCAATCTGCGGCAAGAATCACGGATAAATAATACATTGAGTGCACTACATATCAGCATCGCGTGTGAATGGTACATTTTCACTGAAAACGGAGTAACGCTCGAGTGTGCGCTATGGACGTAGAAATTGGGTCGCATACCGTTGTGTAATGTCCCGTGGGCTGAGCGGCGACATCCATTCTATTGTTTGAATTTTTAATAATAAAACAGACTGTGAATAAACGATTTCCTTGATGAATTACAACGCTATGTTAACAGCTTTCATTTGTTATAACATCGACCTATCTAGACATAGGGAACGCACAGTTATGTATTTGACAGCCGTTACGACTGTCGCACGAATGCATGAGGCACGTGTTAGTCTCAAAGACCGAAAACGCTCATTGAGCGAAAAAATAGGTCCCAACCCAATAGTTCACTATAAAGTGAAAAGTGCAAAATATGTGTTTTGTTGTATCAATTATAAGTATTCTTTAGGAATAACCTAGTATTAATACCGGTTCGTTTTGATTTGTCTGAATCCATAAGGCTTAGAAATTAATATGGCTATTTTTCATTTAATGCAACGTGTAAACGACACATGAATACAGAAGTTTTGACATTTTAATGAAGCCAGAGTGCGTTTTTTGCAGACTTCAAAAAAAAAAGAGAAGGTCCTCAATTTGTTTATTTTTATTTTGTTATGTGTGTTACCTCATAACTTTTTCCTGGGTGCACCGATTCGGATGATTTATTTTCTATTCGAAGGCTGATGCTCGGCATGGGATTCCATTTGAATGCAAGCTACATCTGACGATTCTTTGAGTTATTCCTTATAATGCACATTTACTTGATGCATATGACTTCGGAATTTACAAAGTGATTATGGACTTTTTCGCTCCACGAATCTTTTTTTGTCTTTTGAGCTTAACGTAGAGATATATTACATTATGTCAGATTATTTTCGGAAGGAAGGAAATTAAGCCAGCTACTAGAACTTTGATTGCAACTTGGATGAGATCTGTATTCAAACAGGTGAATATTGTAGCTCCCCTAGAAAGGATTCATTCTGCGGAAGCGTCAAAGAGTTGGTGGGAGAATATTTCATCATAAGAAATACTAAAAACAGGAAATTGACAAAGTGACAAAACATTTAAAAGATTTTATTGTAAAAAAAAACATTCGAAATGTGATTTGCTTAAATCATACTTCTCAAACATTATGTTAATCGTTATTTTTTAGTAATTTTACTGATTCTTGAAATTCCCCAGGGTTTACGGTGTTATTTTTTGTTACTACAAATATTGTTGTAGCATATGAATAAATGTTTAATTCTGAATAAGTGTTTCATTTTATACCACACGTATTTATTTTGTTTTTTCCCATGGCCGTGTTCAATTGAATTCAATTTAATTGTTTGGATGTTAATAATAAATTTTGTAATGTAATTTATGTTCCACTTTGTGTTGCCGATTTTGTCTTCTCTTCAACGACATCAATGTTGCATACATAATAATGTTGTTGGAATTTTACTTCATTTGTCTTGTTAAAACAAAGTAATAAAATGTTATTTTATTACATTCATGTGTAAATAAATTTATTATGGGCTGGGACGACAAAAGTAACTAAATAATAAGACACGTCTAAAATAAGCTATAAAAGGTATTCCAAATTTTCAGAAATAATAAGTAAACCTACTATTAATTAGAACCCTCTAATCAATGGATCTCGAGTTTTGTTTTATTGCAAAGGAAACTAAACTGTTAAAGCCGCTTAGCCGCATTTCTAGTAAAAATTATTCGCTAATATCAGTACTTTATTCAAATGATTTAAAAAAAAAAATCATCTATACTTATAATAAATCTCTAGAGAGGTCAATTCTGTACATGAAATATATTTCCAAAATAACTATCAGGGGG
>DWJN01004883.1:0-11971 GCA_018248895.1 Carystus phorcus
GTGTTGTCCATGGCACCCACGACACAGGGTATCCTAGTGTGGGGCTATGAGTGTGTGGTGTTATTTATTTATTTATTTGAGCTGGCTTTGGATCCCATTGTCCAAATGGCTTGACTGACTAGCAAATAACATATTGTTAAATTCGTGAAGAAAAGTTGGATTAATACCATAGATAAGAATACTACTTAATAGGGCATAAGTTTAATATATATAGTTATAATTTTAATGGTATCTAAGTGCTTCCTGCAACTGTAGGTTGGAAAAAATCATGGGAGTTTCTTGCCACTTCTAAGACCACTCATTGTAGTGGATGTTCAAGAGATTCCATAGTTTGGACTTATTTGAAGTGTTTGTGAAAACCAACTTTGAATAAAATGATTTGATTCGATTGTTTAAGTGACATAGGCTATATCATTTTCATGGGGAATAAACAAAGTCAATTAAGTCAGTCTTTAGTATATGGCAAAGAGATTACAATTTTTTTTTGTATTAAGTTTCAATTTGAATAATAACTGAAGGGGTCTTAAGTAGCTGTCAAAAAATATTAATTTCTAGGTATTATATTGATAATGGTATGTGTAGTTGCAGATTCATCTCCCTGAAAATAATACTAATAGTGCCTATGACTTTTTATAAATTTATTTTTGAATAGCATCAATACATCTATGTATATATAGTACAACCAAAGTATTTCTTCAAGTGAACAATAACTAATGACATTACAATGATACATGTTAAGGGGTTCAGTGAAATAAAACAATGTATAACATCTTAGTGTTTATATTGTGTATCAAGGGGAGGGGCTGCGATCACGTTTTGCATTAGCTGCGAGGATGGCACCTGGTGCAGGATAAGGTCTCATCTGGTACAAGGTGCCTGATGCAGTGGTGTCAACCCCAGTTTTAGTATTGGTGTCTAGTCCTACTGACCATGTTCCCCTAGGAACGTCGGAATAAGAAGAAGGATCCATTGGATCCAAATCATTATCCTTAACCCTATGCTTCTTCTTATCTCTATGATGAACCAATTCTTTTTCCTTGTCTTTACGAATATGTCGCTTTTCCCTATGTGGTTGCTGCGGCACTTCTTGATCTGATGTTTCGCTACTATCATCACTTTCATCACCTTCTTTCAGTAATCTCTCTTCACGTAAATGAGCAGCGCTTTCGCTGGGCGTGGCTCTTGGATGTGCCGGTGGGAGCCATGATACTAGGTTATTGTGTACATTCCAAAAATAGTGTTGCCCCGTACCTTCATCATATACTTCTTCCCACCCTGGCGGCAACGGCCACAATTCTAATGCCTTACGCTTCAGTTCCAAATAAGTTTCATTTGGCACCAATTTACCTTGCTTCCATGTTTTTACGCAGAACTTTGAACATTCGTGATAAACATTACTCTTGTTGGGACAACCTTTATGACCTTTAATAGGGTCAACATTAACTCCTTCGATGCCTTCCCAAAAGTGTTCTTTATTATTAATTTTCCTCTCCAACTGCTCTTCAGGTTTGCTGTCATAATCTTCAGCTATTATCTCTTCGTTTGATTGACTTGGAGGATGTTGATCTGTGCTTAATTTTTCTGTTATGGGATTTACTTTAAGAATACCTCTTTTAGCTAAACGAGCTGCTAGAGCAGGTGGCAAAGGCATGGTTATTTTGTTATAACTTCTTTCTGTTTTATGCTATAATATATAGAATACACACACACATTAATTCCAAGCGATAGAAGAAGGAATACCTACATACATAAGTAAATTATTGGTCAGTTGTTCACAATAATACAATTCACAGGTAAAGAAAAGGAATGAACGACTTAATTGTGACATTTGTGACTGTCGTAGATTAAAATATGCTTAGGGTCACAGATTAGGAAGAGATACTACGGAAGTTATATTTAAATGGATAATGACATAGTCTTGTCATTATAGAACAACCCTAATAATTATTTTAATGACACAACTAATGTAATTATTTATTTGGAGTCTGAAATTGTTTAAATACGTAGGTACTAGTTAGATAATACGCATTACGTGTGTGTGAAATCTGACACACACTCGTTTGTCAACAATATGCGTTATAAATAAGGCAAATATATATAGGTTTTTGCTTAACATATCTCAGAATTGAGTCTTTACTCTTACTACTGTCATAAAACATTTACCGAGCATTCTTAAATATTGAAAAGGCATAACTAGTAAATATACGCAAATTATACTAGTTCATTAATAAAGTCTAAACCCCAAGATAAGCTCTTTATGTTACTAAAGTTATTTAACATGTAACAATGCGAAATATACTTCATGAAAATATAATGGTGGTGGATACCAAACTATAATCGACATGAAATAAATGTAAATTAATAGATTTTTCAGTAATGAATACAGATGAAATTTATATTGCTATTAATATTGAAATCAAACAATTTTCTAATAGACTTAAGATAATACACAGGATTTTTACTATAATTTTGAATACATACGGTTAAAATAACAACCTCTTTAAAATTTTATTATTTAAACATTTTAAATTTACATTTATTTAGACGCGCACTTCTAAATACTTGTGGAGCTAAACTTTGGAACGCGTATTTACAAGTACTCAGTACTCGTTAGAGGTATAATAGTTATATTCCCTGTTTTAGTTGCCTAGTTTGTATAATCCACCTCTAGGATAAGCCGATTTCATTATTTTTCGAATACGTGCAATCATTTAATTACTTTATATACATACACATAAAATTCTTAAAAAGATTATTATTATGCATATACAGGCTGAAACGATAACAGCCAAGCCAGATTAACATTCAAAGGGAGTGGCATTTCGTTCATTCTGTTCCATTCTTTCAGTCGATAATATTTTATTCATTCGTTTGGTTTCGTTTCATTCGTGTCCATGGTGGTTCGCATGGTAGCAAAAAGTAATTTAGGCCATCAATCAACGATAATTATATGTTGAGTTTGGAGAGTAGTCTTTCACTTATAGGAAAACCAGTTTTGCAAGTAATTCATCATGTCGGAGACGCGGAAAAACCATCTCTCCATAGACGGTGGGCTGGTGAAAGACGACGAACACGTCGCTTCTTACAAGCCCATCCCGGAGTCCGATACAGGTATTTTTTAAATTTATCTTAAAAGTGTACAATTGCAGTACGTAAATTACCTAGGTGATTTTATTTGTTGATTCATGTTTATTATTTTGCTTTCTTTGACTTTCTTTGAAGCTGACCTTGAACTCCTTCAAATTGAGCTCAAAAGCTCTGAATTACGTCAGACGACGTCACGATTTATTATCTTTTAATGTACTATTAGCATAGTTGGTTAACTTTGTTTGTAGTATAATATAAGTTTGATGTAAATCACATGATTTTGTAAAGTGTTTACATTTATCAATTGCGATGGTACCTTCTTTGTATATTTATGTACTTCATAACATCGGGAAGTAGTTATTTTAAATATCAATCAATCTTATTTTTTTTTAAATAACCATCATCTTGCTTTTTTTCATTCATAAGTCCAGGTCGAAATTTTTGTAATGTTGATGAAGTAAGATTGCCTTTTTTGATAAAATACGCTATCATAACGTATCGTATGGTTCAAGCCTTCCTCTTACTTCGGCCGGGTTATTAAGCGCTTTCATTGGACGATCGCAGCGGCGTAGTCAGCGCCATTTTGTGATATTTTCGCTGAGTGATCTAGCTGATGTAACGTAGCGTTCGCTATTTTATATCACACTACTCGTACATATTAGAAATTGTGTTTGTATCAATTGATATAAAGCGTATTATCCAAAAAAACGTATTTCATAAAGTCTAATAATCTCAAATATTTTTCTGTGCAATGTTATATTATCGGACTTGAGTACAACTCTACCAACCAATCATTGATATGGACCAGGAAATTGTTTAGCCAATTTATATATCCCACGGCCTACAGTAGCATCTTTATTAAGTGAATTAATCAATTGTGAACTGTACAGTTTGAGTACTGAACTCATGTGGTGTGTAAGTGATTTCTAAGAGTGTCATGACTGGAGGTTTTGTTTTCAGCTCATGATATTGAGATTATAGAATATATCGAGGCGGATAATAACTATATTCAGATGAATCAGACTGAAATTATGGAGACAACAGATGATGCTGATGATCACTGGGATCGGGAGAGCATAGGTTTGATGCTGAATTTGTATTTGCAAAATATAGACAAATTTAGAAATCCAAAGATAAAAAAGAAGAATGTGTGGTTGGACATAGCCGCTGCAGTAGGGAAGGGTGCAGACTGCTGTGACAAAAAGTTTAGGAATTTAAAAATGACATATGTCCGTTTGCTTAAAAAGAAAAATAATAGTGGAATGACAACATGCAAGTGGCCATACTTTGATATATTTGAAGAGATATATAATGTTGATGGTGAATATCAACCAGAAATCCAACAAAAGATACAAGACAATACTAGTGATAAAGTAGCTAAAGCATTACTTCTCAATGTGACAACAAAGTTTGATGAGGCTTTGGAGAATGGGGAAACATCAAATGGTAAAACTGAAGAAATTAAGAAAAGATTATCAAGGAAAAGGAATGCAGAATTTCGAAAAGCTACTATTGAAATGTGTGACCGGCAAAGAGTTGTGGAAGAGAAATTGGATAGATTAATAAACATTGTAGAGGAATCAAACAGTATCCAAAAAGAACGCAATAGACTATTTCAACAGTTTCTTGATAAATTAAATCAGAGTCATTAAAAGTGAGATAGGTTTATAAAAAATTGTGTATATGGATAAAGAGTTAAATTTCATCATTTAGTATAATTTAAGTAATGTGTATATTTGAAATGATTTATTTTACTTATATAGTTTTTAAATGAAGTGATAAATTGATTTATGAGCTAATAAAGAGATTCTAAGTGCTCATACTGATAGTGTGTATCTTTCCTAGTTGTATTCAATAGAAGTTAAGCTATGTTGAAGGCTTTTGAGCACCATAAAAACATGCCATACTTAAATTGGGTACCCCTCCACCAATCTGGACTGGTGAAACATGTGATAAGGGAGGATTTTGCTTTGTTGTAGACCATCATTAAACTATTGTCATCCACATCATAAAACCCTATTCAAATTTACTTCAGACCAAACTGAGATTCACATTAGGTCTGATTTCTTATTCTTGATGAAATCTAAAACATTCTTCACACCATTTCCAGATATTATCAAGAATAGATGATTTTAAATAATTTTGAATTTTGTATGAAAAATAGGGAGATTTTCTTTCAGTGCATGTATGTGTATGTATACTTAAGCTTAAATTTTTGCCTTATCTCGATCAACTCAACTAATAACAACAATCTATGTTTTGGATAAAAGTTTAATTGCTCTCTGAAACACTTAAGATATGTAATAGTTTGTCACTTCTTTTTGTTGTTTATATCTATCTGTTAGTTAAGACTCAAATTCACTCTTATTTACTAACAAGTAAATGTTCTTGCTTCAATTTGGGAAATCTATGTTGTAAACAGTTAAAATTTATTTATGGATAGGATTCCCTAACTTGACTGTTCAGTTTTGAGATACAATTAAGTTAAATATGACTTAAAGTTTATTACAATGTATTAATGTAATGTAAAAAAATCCATTGTTATGGCATATGTTACAAAATGTAATGTTTTAAAATATGTATATTCCATGTACAGGCATTATGTTTTTTATATGTATTGATAAAGCAGTAATTAATGTTAATGAATATGATCTCATTGTACCATAGAATAATTTTAAATATGCTACTATTAAGTAACTAGATTTATGTTAAGAAAGATGATGTGGTATTTTGCCATGAAAGTGATTTAAAACATATTAATCAGATGGTTATATATCAAATAAAATGGTTTGAATATACAATCAGTATATTTATATTACATAAAAGAATTGTTTTTTTTTATCTTCTCATTTATATTTACGCAACAATTAAAATGCCCGTATTCTCACTCTTTTTTTGATTAACCTGTGCTGTGTGTGGTATGGACAGGTGTAAATTAAATGTCATAAACAATTTTCTGACACATAAATAAAATAATATTTATATATTATGTAAAGATATTTATATATGAACATGAATTGTTTATCAATATAAATGTTTTTCTTGTTTACTTTGTTGAATTCAACAAAATTTTTGTGAACAAATTTGATTAAGTACCGACTGACACACTCATGGCCCCACACTAGGATAGCCTGTGTTGTGGGTGACATTACATAAGGACCGGAACACATATTTAGATTGAGATTTAAACTTTCAAATGTTAACTTCGTTGGAAATAGACTCCAGGATCCTTTGAATGGTGGCTCGACATAGTGACCATTGCGCGACTCATAATGGTTAGATACTGCTACTACTTACTCATTTAAAGCACCCACGACATGAGAATATATAATTATGTAGAACTAGTAGACCCGGCGAACTTCGTTTCACCTTTGAACATTTTCTCGTTTTTGTAACATTTCTGATCAATTCTCCGCTCATATTGGACGTAGCGTTATGTTATATAGCCTTCCCCGGCAACTGTACTATGTAAACACAAAAAGGTTTTTTCAATTCGAACCAGTAGTACTTGAGATTAGTGCGTTTAAACTATCAAACTCAGCTTTATATTATTAGTATAGATTATAGATATCTGTGGTATAAGTGTGGGGTTCAAACCCGGGTCCCGCACACAGGTAGGCAGCACGACTCACTACAAACACGGTACATTAATAATTCAAACATAATGCATTTCTTTGCTTTCACCGACTATATAGAGGTCAATGAACTTATAATACCTCTAATGAAGAGTTAAGACATAGATCATTTCCAGCTAGTGTTGTACAACTTGCGTGAATTTATATCGTGTTATTATCGATAAAATCATCATGTACTTTAGTTATGAGATAATTTACCGGAATGTGATTTTGAATAATAGAAAATTATAAAAGGGCATAATAATATAGATTTTAATTGTCAACAATTGTGTTATTAAAATTGAGCTAGACATTTATGAGTATAATTTGAATTCAAATCCCGACATAGTGTAATTCAAAGTATATAATATCTGCTATGTACAGTTAATTGGTAGCCTACTTTTTTCTGTTCCCTTTTACTTGGTACCCGCGTACTAACAGGTAAATTGATATTATTAGTAATTGCGCTCATCTTACCACGCTGAATATATATTAAAATGGAGGTAAATTTATTGCGAGTAGAGTAATATAAGGATGCTCGAAAAAATTTGTTCATAAAAATTGGAGCATGTAAATATCTGTGACAGAGAAGCGATGCTCGTACTGTCACATGAAGGACGATAATAATATGATTATAAATAAGATTACACATAGATCTCTCTTTAACAGATTTACTAAGTCAGGTTCATTGAACACTAAAGTATAGAATAGATTCACAGTCATATAAAAAATGTTCTATTACAGTAAACAAGATTATATCTGCGTTATTAAACGGAAAAGGCATACCAGTAAGTGAACGCAATATAGCTAATTTGCAGTTCGAAAGAGTATCTGATCACAATATTTTTAAACACAAAAAAAATGGAAAAATTACTAACAAAAAAAAAGGAAAATAACTGATACATTTAATAATAGTGTTTACGTCCTTACCTTATAGCACGTTCCATCACTAATGTAGTAATTGAAAGTAAAGAAGTCGATCAGTTTCATGTGACGGTACTCTGCCATTCCATCGCTGACCATCAGACCGTTCTTATCGTTCTCCTTATTTACTCCAAATCAGTGGTAAGTTTATATTATTACACAATTAAATTAATCTTTTACAATAGAACTCTAATATGGAATTTTTATTAAGCGTAAAATTATTTTTCGTCAGTTAAATTCAATGCCTTTTACGATAAATAATTGAAGGGGGAATCCATTTCAAATTTTCTTTAGAAATTAGGATTTATATCTAGTTTAGAAAATGGTGAAAAGTGAAACGTAAACTAAAACAAAAACCAGAAATAAAAAAATAAAACGTGAAAATTACTTTTTTGGCATCTATTTGAAAAGTCAAGATACTTACTTTGTATTTAATGATTTGTAGTATCTCGCCTATAGTTAGGTGATTTTAAGATTAAACGTGTCCGATAATAATTCACATTTTGTTGAGTGGTATGTGGGCGATGCGTGAGTTTCTAATACTCCTTAAGTGATCAAGTAAACAATTAGTGTAGTTTTGTTTCTATTTAGTGCCAGTTGCTAACAAGTAGTTTTACACTATTTCTTTGTTTTATATACACATATTTATGTAACTTAACGTTAAAGTTTCGTAAGTGTTAATAAAAATACTTGTTTAAAAGAGCCTGGATCTGGAGATTTTTAAACAGACTTCAAGAAGAGGAGGTTCTCAATTAGACTATTTTTTATGTATACTTTTTATGTATATTTTTTATGTTACTTCAATAGTTTTTACTGGGTTTACCCATTTGATGAACCTTTTTATATTTGAGCGACATATGATTGAGTAATTTTTGACTTATTCCTAATGGTGCGCATGATACGCGGTCGAAATATTTTTCGACTGTAGACTAAAAACTTTAGTAATCGTTTCGTTACTATTTTTTACCTCGCACACATTTAAAGACATAAATCAAGAAGTCCGGTCGGTGCGTCTAGGGTTGCCAATCTTTGGCCATTTAAAAAAAAATCTAAAATAAACCGTTAAAATATATAGATATACTTGAAAAAATGTAACTTTCAAAATGGGTAACGTTCGTTTGGTAAAGTATAAAGAATTGTCCTTTCAGAATTTGGCATTGAATACAGAGAGATATTGTAAATGCAATTTAGTATTTTCGCGTACCGTATATTTCTTCAATAGTATTATAGTCCATAGACCCGAAATATGGTTCCATACGATATAGTACTAGCTGACGTCAGCAAACGTTGTTTTGCCATATAAATTATTATTCTTAAACAATTTTGATAACCATTAATATATTATATTTATAGTGGGTTAACCTTAAAAGCTAGACATATGCTGTCGCGGGCTTTTCTTTAGAACTTTTAAGGGGGAACAATTTTGTAATACATGATTTTTGTGTAACTTTCGCCATTTACTCAGCGCACGCATGGAAAGCTCTAAATTTTGGCGTTTTCGCAATATTGTTTTTGCTGTTCCTCTCCTATTCGTATTAGCGTGATGTTTTATAGGCTATAGCCGTCCTTCATAAATGGACTATCTTACAGGAAAAGAATTTTTCAAATCCGTCCAGTAGTTCCTGAGATTAGCCCGTTCAAACAATCAATGAAACAAACAAACTCTTCAGCTTTATATTATTAGTATAGATTTAAGTACAATTGGCAACCTTAGGTCCGCCCCAGGAGATCAGATCTGTATTCGGAATGCGAAATTATCCCTGCGTCCTTCGTGGAACTGCATCATATACAAATTATATACACAGATAAATTGCTTATATGTATGTATATGTGAAGCTCCAACCTGTTGCAGGCGCGTTTTTGTTCAGTGATATACAGTATGTTGTAATAGATAATTAAACTTAATTTTATTTATAGCTTTCTCGTTACTTAAACCAAAATAAAGGGCTATTTGTGTATTTACACGAATGCAATTTATTTTGTGGAAATCAATTATTTAAAAAGAAAAAAATAATAGTGTCCGTTTCTTTTTGTGATCGATTTAAAACCGGTGACCCAATTGATGTCACAACAAAAAAACATCTAAATTTTCTTGGTTCTTCTGGTTTGTCTTGAAATTGTTTTGTTTTACAGATTTTTTTTCTATAATATATTGTTGATATATTATCTTGCAATAATAATATAATAAGCCCTAGACTTGTTAAATTTTGATAATTCTTTTTAAATGTAAACTAGCCTTTGGTTAGCTTACAAAAATAGGGCAATAAAACTTTGAAGTTATAAGGATTACGTAATTAAATGTGATAAGATCCAATATGAATAAAGACTTCTCTTTTGTGGTTTTAATTTAATTAAATTTTTAAACCGCTAAAAGCATGAGGGCTCGAACAATCGAGTATACAGCGTCCGGGAATTAGCCCCTCCCGGTTAGTTAACATGATGTATAATGGAACTTGAGTCGATTTAAGTTCAATGTTCGTTGGCTCGACAACCAGTTCGGGATACTTCATTTAAGTTGCACTCCGCTTCGTTGACCACTTTTCAGTACCAGGTGAGGCGGTGCGAGTGTTAGACCTATTTGACTGTCTGTATAGTTTGTGAAGCTTCTGAAATTAAGGTATTTCCTAGACGTATTGTTTAAACATGTAATAGTTAGAGACGTTAGCCATTTTTTATTTAAGATATATCTGTTAAAAATTGTGTCAAAATTATGCGATACCATGAGGCTTTAATTGGTTTCGTATGATAAAATTATTAATTTTAAACACGCCGAAATCAGCCTTGATGATTCTTGTAAATGTTTGCTTGGCGTAAATTGTTGATAATAGGTACTATGCGTTAGTTACTTATTCAACGATTAACTTGTAGCTTTGGTAATAATTGTTAATTAGCAATTAAGTGAATTAAACAAATATAATATGAACAAAACGGCGTTATGCGTTCCTATGTTTGATTATTGTGCTCGGTGTCAAATAGTACTGCACAAATTGATTTGAGATATTAAGGCACTACTCGGTTAAGATCATCGTTCAAGTTATAGATGTGCTACAATAAAAAAGTAAAGTGAATAAAAAATTACTATATAATACCTACTTTCATTGACTAAGATAAATTTGACCACATTATTATAATCTTTATTAAATGTTACAAATTAGTCTATTAAATAAGCACAATTGATGCGTGACTGATGCCAAAGAGGTTTTCATCTATTTATATACACTAATATAGAATATACCTTGTATTAAGAATTTCTAACAATGTTTTTACTTTCTGAAGCGGTATAAAAATTTTAGGAATTGTTTTGGTCATTTTGATCAGGTGTTATATAACCCAAAAATTTGGTAATATATAATTATTAAATCAATACTATAAGAATCTTTCGTACCAGATGGCAGTCTATATTTGGCGAAATATTTTACAAGTTCCAGATTTCCGTACGTCCAAGTCGAGTCTCGCCAAGTCGAAGGAAAAGGTGTCGTCCGACGGCGCCGAAGAGAAGCTGCTGTCCAAGGAAGACGAGGCGAAGATTACAACGCGCGTGGACATGGCCGACGCGAAGTATGTGGTTGAGGACCACCGTAATGGAGATGCCAAGATCGAACTCGACGCAAACAAACGGGTGAGTTAATTCGTGTCTCGCAAATTGAACACAATGGACTCTTTGAAGTTCGACACCGAAATAAACCTTTTTATGGTGCACCAAAACAATATTAACTAAATTAGTGCAATATTATCACATATCACAATATTAATAAGTAAGTTTTAGAACAGTATGGTGCACAAATGAAGACTTTTTTTCTATGTAAAGTATGTTCACTATTAGGAGCGATTTACTTTATGTAAATAGAAAGGTTCCGTTTTGAATTATTAAATACACATATACAAGACGACCCGCGTGGCGTATTGATCACCACGCCGGACTGCCGTTCGATGGGTCCTAGGTTCGATTCCCAGCGAGGACGAAATTTAAATGATGATTTTAAATTTCTGTCCTTGGTCTGGGTGTGTAATTGTCTTTCTGTGTTGTCCATGGCTCCCACGACAAGGGGTATCCTAGTGTGGGGCTACGAGTGTGTGGCGTTATTTATTTATTATTTATCTACGAGTATACGAACTAATTTATCAACATTATGTTCTCGCAAAATAAAACAATTTGGACCCTGTTAAGCAGAAAAGATCCATCAGCATTTTTGTAATTTTGAGTAAATCGATCTTATTCATTAGTAGATTAGGTATGTAATTCGATTTCATACTCAAACTCAAAACTCGAACTCAAATCATTTATTTCACGTAGGTATTTATAAATACATTTATGAAACGTCAAATATTTTGCATCTACCACCGTT
>DWJN01004884.1:0-11970 GCA_018248895.1 Carystus phorcus
AGCGTTGTAGAAAACTTCGATAGCGTGATTCAGGCATGGCGTGACGTCATCGTGTGACGTGTAGTGCGGTCGCCACACTTACATTTTGTATTTTAGGTATTTAGTTTATAATGAATACTCCTACTTGTCATTTTTGCCTTCTATAAACTCACAAAAATGTATCATACAAACGTGAGTAAAATAAAGTATTATTATATACAAAACATCTTTTACATTCGATTTAACTCAATAGGTCAAAGCAAAAACTCGAATCCGTAGTAAATGGCGAAATAGAGCAAGGCAGGTATATAGTGCAATATCGAGCGTGAAGAGTCTCAATGGGACGCGAGCAATTACGCGAATAAAAGCGCCTGACGCTTGAGCGTTTTTAATTACGTTTTGTTGGTGATCATGCTATACACTTATAGCCCAACATTTTAAAATCGCGATCGACTTATTAAGCCCTAGATGACCCAGCAAACGTTGTTTTGCCAAATAAATTATTATTTAAGAAATAATTTTCTAACCATAAAAATCTTTATAGTGGGTTAAATGTAGAAAACAGACATTATCCTGACGATGTCGCGGACTTTTATTTAGAACTTTGAGAGGGGAACAATTTTGTAATGCATAATTTTTGAGCAACTTTCACCGTTTACTTTGCGCACGCAAGGAATGATCAAAATTTTCCGTTTTCGCAATATTTTTTATTGCCGCTCCTCTCCTATTCAACTTAGCTTGATGTTACATAGCCTATAGCCTTCGTCAATAAATGGGCTCTCTAACACTAAAATATTTTTTCAAATCGTTCTAGTAGTTCCTTGATTAGCGCATTCAAACAATCAATCAAACAAACTCTTCAGCTTTATATTATTAGCATAGATTAAGCAGCATATTCGGAGGTAGTGAAATTTTGTTGAGCGTTAATGCTTCGGAGCGTAAAGTAAGTCGACATTTCGACCTTCGTTTCGACCTTCGCATGGCTGAATAGCTTATGCAGCTTTAGCAGCAAATTTTCTTTACAAACTAGTTAACCATAAATTATGCTGTCCGCAAGTTCTATCTAAACTTTCCTTTACAATACCACTAAGAATGCCCCGTAAACTCGTTCCGCTTTTTGAACGTCATTGTAGAACCTTATTAGCCGCAATTTTTTTTACTACCAGAGAATAATAATAATAACAGAATAACTAGAGTTTATAACAAGTGTAATGTATACACGGTTGTCGGCCTCTACATTAACTGTCTAACTTTCGTTGCATTTAAGAATAATTTTATTGAATATTATTAAATGTATTTGTCTGTTTTGTTTTAGAATATGATGTTTACCTCTAAAGAGTTTTGCATTTATTGTTGATGAATAAAAATGTTATTTAAGTGTTGTTTGAAATGACTGGTGGTGATCCTATAATAGATAGATACAATTAATTCTTCAATGAGAAGAGGGTCTGTAAAAGGCTGCTACGAACTCGTAGCTTTGTGCCCTTCTTCAAACCGTACTTAAGTACCCAGATTTCATTAATTAGTATTAGAGCGTTCCCTGAAGAAAACCCGTAATAGATTGAAGCAAATTCTACTAAGTAACGACAGATATCGAAGCAATATTTGTGTCCTATCCTTAATTTGTTATCGCCTACGCTTCCTGGCCTTCATTTTGTTTACATATGCGGATTGCGCTCAGCTCCTAACAATATTACCATATTAAATGAATATCCATGCACGTGACTTGGCAGAATATTTATATATACATATATTTATGAATCTGCACTAATATCAATATTGATTAGTTGTGTATGTGTATAAACTACTAGTTTACTACTTCAGAAAAAAGTTTAATATTTTGTTTTGAATGGAAAGTGGTTTTGTTTATAATCAGAAAGCTTCAATAATAGTATGTCTATTTTTTTTTAAGTACATTTTGTTATTTTTTATTATTTTGTTGGATTTTACCATCACGTTTCGCAATGTACAGAGGTTGATTATAGCGACTGTTGCTAATTAAAACTGGTATAAAATTTAGTTGACAGATAAATGTCTTTTCTTTAGACTGTCATTTGTTATAATTGTGGTATAGCCACATGAATTACTCAAAAAAATTAGGTTTGCTTATGGTTAGCAATATAAAATGTTAAAATATGGCGATTAAATTCGGATTGACGTTGACTAATGGGAGGTCGTGGCAACTTTGTGCGCAGTGAGTATTTTGCGTGCTAAGTGCAAAGTCATTTGCAAAACAAAGTCGAACTAAAGCGACCGCGCTGGAAACTTTGCAAAAACATGTACGGGTTATGTCATAGGAATTATATTTTCAGAGACTAAAAACTTTTCAAATAGGTACAACTTATAAAATTGCTATGCTTTGTGTCCGAAAATAATCTAAGATTAATTTTAGATGTTTCTCAAATTTCATGAGGTTTTCGGATTTCTATAAATAGCTAATCCAGTCTCGTTTTGCTTTAAGTATGTTTAAAAATAGTATCCGTACTACCTACGCTATAAAAATTGTTAATCATAATAAGGCATCTTACAAATTTTTGTTTAGTCCATTATAATGTATAATGTCAAAGCTTCGTTTTCCATAAATGTATTAAAATAACTCTTATTGCTGCAAGTCAAGAAACATAATAGTCTGTTACATTGAAAAAAATATTATTAATTTTTAGTAGAAGCTCGAGGTTCAAGACAGATTTATAACACACTCTACCAATATTACAATTTCAAAATGATTTAATATAATCGCTGATTCTTTTTTTATAAAATATTTAATTTTATAACCTACAATCCTAAAACAGTACCAACAAATTATTGGTACCTAACTTTGAAAGGGAATATAAAATTAAAAATATGTTATGTAGTAATCGGTTGGTGTTTAGAAGAATCACTACAAGCTATCATCCTCCATACATACATATCATCTAACATGTTATTCGGTAAGAAAGGTGTTTTAAATGTTAATCCGCCGTATGAATAATAACTTTGCTAAGCTACTTAACTAATTCATTCACGGGATTTCACGTGACGCTCTGACAAACAGACAGTAATACCAAAAATAATGTTGTGTGTTCAATGTCGTTACTTGAGTGTCCTTTAATTAAAATTTTGGGGAAAATATTCGTAAATAGAAAACTGTCTTTAGAATTTAATGTCAATATAGATAAACAAATTGAAATCCTATTAGCCTAAGCGATCGGCGGTGTTAAGGGAGTTTGGGCGCGATCGGTACGTGGATGGGTGACTGCTAGTGACAAATTGGCTTGTGAGTTTGTGTTTCGTAAGTCACGATAATCCGTCAGTCCAGGTTGGTATCTTAGATAGCAGTTGTCAAGTGATGTCGGAGGTCTTCGGCTGGTATAAAAAAAAACCGATACAGGTTGGCCACTAATCCCTCCAACAATCTGCATTTGAGCAGCGTGGTAAAGGATGCTTTTGATCTACTGAATGATACTAGTTCCATATTGGGCTATAGGTTGAAGGCAAATAGGTATAAATAAATTACAAGTATTTCTACGTAAAAAACGTAGCCATAATATATTATTATTATCTTATAATTTAGTTGAGTATCTCGTAACTAATCACTTAACTAATTACTTAATGTAAATAAAAAGTATAGACGAAACATTTTCAACTAAAAAAATCGATGCCAACTTTTTCTTTTAACGTCGGCATACGGAGCTTTGTAAAGCGCTCGAATATGTTCCGTGTTCAAAGCGGATTACAAACAAAATCCTACCAAAGCAAAGTTTGGGATATTCTAAAATATATCATCGCATAAAATATGTTCAGTATCCTATACTTTTAGTGTCGTACTTTAAAAGTAGATAATATTTACTAAGATGTGCGATACATTTAATTTTAATACCCCTAGGAAGTCTCGAAGGCACTTACAAGGTTAGTGTTTATTCAATATTAAATACTCCACTTAATTTAAGTTAGAATTATAGTCAACCATTTTTATCTAAAAAAGTGAACCAATGCATAACATGTGATAATATGCCCAATTCTCGGTGTATAAGTTCAGATCATAGAAACTTATTCCTACGAGTATAACTTACAGTATGTCTGTCAAATATTAACATGTAAATTTTATGCATTGTAATATAAACAGAAAGGTCACTTGATTCGTAATACCAGGGTCGTTACGTATACGGTATAACGAAGAATGGACAGGTGTCTCAAAGACTCGTTACAGCAATATTAGAACGAAATGGAAATTTCATTCGAGCTTTTACATCTATCGACCGCTTACCGTCAGATCTATTTGCGAGCTACAGATTTAATATTATAATTATGATGTAACTTAGTTCTAATTAGTAAACCTCGCTTTACTTTGGGAAACTTCTATTCAGTACACAAACTCGAAATAAAGTTTAGACGAAATTTTTGATGATTTATTTATGAAGCAATTACAATAAAACATAAAATGTTTTCTGTAATTTACTATAGAGTAGTAGTATAACTACGATAGTGAAATAGTAGTAAAACTTTTGTGACATATGTATGTACATGCAAACAAACGCACGGGGATAAAGTGTAGCTATGAAATTAAATTTTTAAGTGACCGCCGACCGCATCAATGTCGATCCATTTGTTTAGAGACTAAAACACCACAAAACGATACAGAAACAAGTACATTGGAAACTTATAATACCCGTATTTTTGATTCGGCGGTAAAAATCAAATACAAAATATATCGTTCCGGGACTGTTGCATTAATAAAGACCTAGAATAATAGTTGTTAAAATATCTTCTTTGTTTAGACATCAATAAATACCAATTTTAACAGACTTGAAATTATAAATTTGACTGTATTTTTCATGTCATGTATAATCAATAAGATTCTCAGTTTTGAATGACTCTTTTTCTTTTCGAAAGCTGGTGTTTGTCATGTGGTTTCATTTACATTTGAGCGACATCTGACGTGTAGTTTTTAAGTAATCCCCAATAATGCGCGTATACTTGATGCGTATGACTTCGGAATTGGAATTCTTAATTTATAACGGCGTATTTAATTGACGTGAGTTTTTTTTGTTCATTGACAAAACCATTATATTTGCACACGTTTTATTTAATACATAACCGTAGGCAAATACAAAAACATGATATTTAATTCAACTATTCCAATATTAGCATAATTTAATACGACATGAATTGCTCAGCGATAATTAATTTGTAAACTGAAATGCGTCCGATGTTGAACAGCTGTGCTATTTGACCTAAATCTAGATTGCATTAGTACACTTAATTCGATTCACAACTAGTAATGACCGATTCATAGCCCAAGTTCTGACCTGAATATGTAAAGATGGATAACTATTATGAGTTATGATTAAGTACCTACGTATTTTATAATAGCTTATTAAGTTTTAAACACGTAGCAATGTAGTGCACGTGTCGTGTAATAGGGTATTTGACAGTATTCAAAATAAAATGTGTGTAACAGACATTTCTATACATTGTGAATAATAAAAACGTTCTGCAGTGAAATCACTTGAAAATAACTATTAGTTTATTCAAAATTCATACCTAAAAATATAATTTCTTAGACGTAGGTCACGTGACATGGCTCGGATTGTGTTGGGTCTACGATGACGTCATTTTGCGGTAAACCTCAGTTCGCCTACGCTACTTTATTTTCTATTTCATGACACCATAATTTTTATTTTGTAACTTCAAGTTTTTTTCAGGAAAATGCATACCAGAATTAAAAATAACAACTTTTTTGTAGGTTCTTCAGCTTTTATTAAATAATGTTAAATAGGTTTTAAAACTTGTCAAAAACCTTCTTGTGGAGGCGTGGAGCATGCTCCACCATGCTGCCAGTTATAATATTATATAGCTTCTCTATGGTTAATGACTGTGTAAGAGTATATATTCGGGTCAGATGGCTACGGGTACGATAGCCAGCGTTCAAAACATAATCACTAGCGTTCATCAGTCCAATTTTTCCGTATCTGTATAGATATTCAGTCGTTTGTTTATTATGAGCCAAGAAAGATCTATTTTATTCATTTTTAATTAGCAGCGAAGTGAAATGAGGGAGAGTTTCTTATGCTGTAATATTTTAAATCAATTTGGGTCGGCTTACAGTGAATGGTTGGTTATCGCCAACAAGATTTTAGTTTTCAATTACATGAATATCCATAAAATACAAACAAATCTGTTCAAAACTTTCCGCACGATTTTTGCGTATGAATTCAGATATAAATAAAATAAAAAAAAACTTTTCGAATGTTTATCAAAAGTAGACTAAAAATCAATAAAAAAAAAATATTTGGCTCCGTTACTTAAAATTTTATCTGCCAGTGTTGTTTTAATTTCAAAATAAATCTCTATCATTTATTATTAACATTATAACATATTAACATTTAACGCAATATTGACTGGTTCCAAAAATACCACATTATTAAATTCTGACCTTATCGATTTTTTCCTTTTTTCCCACAGCAAAAAGTAATTTTATTCGGTTTTCAAATTAAATTTCTCGTATATGTTAAATCCGATCACTTGTATTATCATTTGAATTTTAGTTTTTCAGGTGCGTCATAGAATTATTGAAACGCGGCATTTTATGGAGCGTGGAGGGTGTACACCCGTGCGATTCGCCTACCTCCCGCACCTTACCGCAGACACCGCAGTATACCTTCAACCGCCTTGTTCGATGCACGTTGCGTGCCGTTGAGATCTCGCCGCGAAACAGATCATCTAATGATGAATTAAACCTTCCACAAAAAATATTCTAAATTTAAAAGTGAGTGTTTATTAGTCAGTATTTACGTGTGTGTGAATTTTAGTGGTGATAGTGTATTAATCGCGAACGAATTGTTTGTTGATGATGTGATTGACTGAGGTAAGTTCAGTCAAGTGTTCTGGTTATGGTACAAAGGCATATTACCATAAAACACTCCTTGTCAATGCAGTATTTACCATTATTCATACCCTTCCTTATTTGGACATGATGCTTAATTTATTCAATAGAATTTTGGTTAGCTGTTATGTATTGTTTTTTATAGGTGCAAAATACTATATGCCTCAATATTTTTGTTTTATTATTTATTGTATAACTGTATCAAAACATGTATCAATTTGTATAATTTATAATACTTTATAAAATATTGGCCATTTAAAATGCTTTTCACGATTTAAGTTTTCTTCTTTCTATTTAATTTTTTTCATTCCATAACAAAATTGATTATTGATATTTCTTGTACGTTTAAATTGGCTTCCAACGATAGTTATGGTACTAATTTAGCCAAGTCCACCAACATTATTTCATAATTTTATTGATTCAGGATTTCATTTTCTGTTATGATATTATTTACCAATCAATTATTACTTAAAAATACCTTTTCACTTTGTAAATACCTGCGTTGCGGTTGTAAGCGGGTTTTATATATCCTTAGACCAAACCAACATCTATTAATTATTGTTACACCCTGTTGATCAAAGGAAGAAGCATCGACGGCAGCTCTTTCATTTAGGATCAGCACATTACAAGGATTTATTGTAGCACCCAGGAAAAAGGATTAAGAAATATTAGGGATTTATAATAACAAAGACAGGCCTGTTATTTGATAGATAGAACCCAGGATATACATACATATAAATTTACTTATCTGTTCCTCTTTTAAAGTTGAAGTCCTCGCTTTCTTCTTAGACGATAACCGGAATCTTGGTAATTATTGACGTTGGCATTTACTGGTAAAGTATAATTGCAACTGCAGTTGCAATTACAACTTACCCAAAATACCGGTATAAAATACAGTTATTGAGAGACCAATTTACAATTCCTGTTTATAATTTCTGTGAAGATTTCCATGAAGATATACTTATATGTTGTTACGTATGAAATAAATCTGTAACGATTTTATTAGCAGCCTTGGGCGAAGTTTGAGTTATATCTTGCATTCCTACGAAAACTGTGTTAACACAAACATTTCCCATATTACACTGCGTCTAAAATTTGACATAAATATCAGTTTAAAGCTTTGAATACTGGCTTAGCCGATCGTGTTTACGGCAATTAAAGTTAGTTGGTTCCTTTGTTCTGCTCGGAGGTAAAGAAGCCTCTTGTTGATCTCATTATGGCGCACCACAACTTTTAAACATAAATTGGCGACCTGAGCGTGGAGTATCTTTGTTTATCGTTTTTTGTTAAAGGATCTTAAATAGCCATTCAATTTATTTTTTGCTTCAAAAGCCGGTCAATTAGTCGCCGCGTTGGTTTGATGGCAAGTGGTCATCTTGTTATAGTCACATTCTCGGCAATTGAAACGTCACAAAGCGTTGATGATGATAGAATTTGATGAATGATAGAGAAACACATACTCCTAATTAACTCTGCGTTAGCTCGGAAGGAAAAAATAAGAAGTTTTATGTGGGCTTAAAAGTTTTATCATATCTACCATACGGAAAGTTACGAGTATGTAATGTGCTCGGACTAATGAGAGATCCGGCCCTAACAGTAGGACAATAGGATAATGGGTGTGATGACGTAGGTCCTCGTAGAGTTAATTTTGATTTCAATCTTCAGTGCCGCTACTGAAATCTAAACAATTTGTCATTGAATGTCGAAATTTATAATGAAGAGATATTAATTATTACGAAACGTACATAGTTTGTTTTTATTTCAAAGCAGGTAGGCCCACTTTGGCATAAATTTGAAAAGATATATATTACAGTTTTGGTATCCTTGCAGTTTTATTATTATTATAGATAAAAGATATAAAGTTAACTATATTATAAATTTTTTCGTTTCCTGTGTTTATTTGAAATGCTCACAGTGTTTCGTAGACACTTGATATGAATTTCATACTTCTCGAGCCTCCAGCCGGTACATGATAAACCATTTGGCCGTTGACTCGAGCAAGTAGGAATCCATGTATGTAATCATAATAGTACTAATAATGTACATCAAAGTGTCCCGAAGGATTCTCTACTTGTTGGATCTGTGTCCCCACGCGAGCCTTCCGGGTCCACTTATATGTGCCTTCAACCCATTATTGGTCCATTATAGAACACAGGTCTCTTCTCATCACTATGGAGGTCTAGAGCACACTCCACGCTGCTTTTGTGTGGATTGGTGGAGAGATTACATCTTGGACCCCGTGAAACTATATCGGCCGGTTTCTGAAAGGCTGATCAACGAAAAATTTAAGAAATTCACTGTCAAATTTATTGTCAAACGTCAATTGGGTTACAGAAAGCATGATTATTCAGAAATTATTCGCTAATCAACTTTCAGAAACTCGAATTGACTTCATAGAACTTCCACGTTAGTATGCGTGTTATATGAACGAAATTTTGACAAGCCTTTCAGAAACTGGCGGTAAATCGGTTATCTGAGAAACAAATCGCATATACACTATGAATGTCTAATGCACTCAAATATTTCCATGTGAATAATTCTTTTTACAATTTTGATAATTTGTACCCGCTCTCGTCCCCACTAAAATGAAAAGCTTAACATAAACTTTTTTCGTTTTAGGACCTTATCTTCACAATCCAATAGGTCCCCATGACGCTTTATGAACTGCAATTTAGCATCTCAGGTTCCCGCTCGGCAGATTTTGACTTTACAACGTTCTTTATTTTTCATTTTTCAGGTAATTAAAAATCTTATCTTCAATATTTAAATAAGGTAATATAATAATAATAATATTTAAGTAATGTGTAATGTATGGTAGGTTAATGTCGTGTCCGCAGTTGCTTAATTCGGTCGATCATGAATCGAACTGCCAAGCTATAAATATTGGAATATTAGATGAGTATTAGAATCATAGGTATTAAAAGAATCTCACCAGGTGCAAACAATGATCCATTTCCCAAAAGATGACGGGCCATATCAATTAATTTTGTTTTTCCTAATGAACTTTTAGATATTGTACTTGCTATGACAGGATCACATACAGCTGTTGAAAGAAAAATAACATTAATCTGTGATAATATAGGTCTGGACTACTTAAAACTACTGGATAGGAGAGTCTGATCTTGTAATTTTTTATGAAGTATTATTTAATGCCTGACTACAAACAGTCTCACCTGATATTAAATGGTAATGTAGTCTTAGGTGGTATAGCGCACTACTTCAGTCCTATGCAGTTCACCAAATAAATTTCAGTCCAGGATATGATTAATTAACAATTTAAAAATACTTTTTTTAATATTTCACTGGTTTTCTTAATAGACTAATTCCATACCAATTGAAAGTATGAAGCCTATGGTACTCGTATATGCAAACGTCAGGTTGACTATATTTTTCTGGTCAACAACTCTTGGGTAGGCAGGTATTATACATATATGTCTGTGTCCAAAATAAAATAATCTTCTTAATATATTATAAATTATGTGTCACGGTGTTTGTCCGCGATGGACTCCTAAACTACTTAACCGATTTTAATCAAAATTTTGCATATCGTGTCCAGTTTGAACCAACTTGAAAGTTAGGATAGCTTACATCTCAATTTATAGTCGCAATATTATTTTATTGCAAAATGTTTGTTCAATATCTTACGAAGAATTAGCTCCATGACATTCTAACAGATGGCGGTGTAAGGTAATTAGTCGGCTAAATTGAGTATGTAAACCTTAGTCACAGCAATGCGTAGCCTCTGCTAGTACTATATAAAGTATGATGAATATACGTCTCGGCACATTGATATATTGTTATGTACGGAATAGTTTGTTGACACTCCATGTCTATATTCTATCTAAATATTTATACCTGGATAATTAGCGCACATAACTGTCTGTGTCCAAAATAAAATAAAAATAAATACTGCTAAACAAATAATTAAATCCCAAACAATATTGTATGTGGAATATACGTACCGGTACAATATATTGGCCCCAACCAAAAACTTGTCAATGCACGTTCGCTTTTAAGAGCTTCCCGAACAAATTTTTCCATTGCTACCATTCGATCTGTTAGGCAAAAATACTGGCTACACAAATATTATCTTCAATGTTTTGTTATAAACGATAACATAGAAATCAACAAAACAAATGTTTTAACAACTTGGAAAACAAAGAGTATTTATATAAAATCAAAATATAATTTAAATCAGTCTGTTTTTGTTTCTAAAAGTAGTAATATAAAATTACTCTACAGACTTGGAAAGATTGTTTTTAAGTTTGTTTTAAAATAAGATGTGTTTAAAATTTCAAGTATGTAGTGTTCAAAAGAAATACTTATAAAACCACATAAAGAGTCGTCTTACCTTCTAATTGCGACTGACTCTCTGTTGAACTTTATTTGTGATAAAGATGTCGTAATATCTGAGGTAAGTTAACAGAACATTTGAACAAGAAATTACCTTCACCTGATCCAAGGAACATAAGAGTATGTCCTAATATAGGCAGAGCTACGTATTTGTTCTTTAACTTCCTTGATAATATCAAAATTCTTCTCATTTTCCATTGTCTATGGATTATCCATAATATTATCACCACAATAATTAACAATATTGCCATTGCCAGGACTGATGATAGATATATTATACTGTTTTAACTAGTTTTCTTTATATCGATATGATTATATTCTTTATAATATTTGCAGCCCGAGGTACACTTCTTAATTCTAATATAAAGTACAATGACTACAGAACTGCGAGAAAATCTTTTATATTGTAGTGGTTTTTACGGTAGCAATTATGGTTTTTTTCGTTAACATCTACATAAATATATATAAAGTACGTGACACGATTCCTAAACTACTTAACCGATTTTAATCAAATTTAATACACCGTGTCCAGTTTGATCCAACTTAAAAGATAGGATAGGATACATCTCAATTTATAGTCGCAAAATTATTTTATTGCAAATTATTTGATTGATATAAGATTTTGACAGATAGCGGTGTAAGATAATTAATTAACAAAATTGAGTTATTGCAAATTGTTTTAGTTCCATAATGTTGTAACAGTTGGCGGTGTAAGATAATTAATTGACAAAATTGAGTAATTGCAAATTACTTTAGTTCCATAAGGTTTTAAC
>DWJN01004885.1:0-11970 GCA_018248895.1 Carystus phorcus
ATGTCAAGGTTGGTGGTTTACTATCTACTTATCAACTTGGCAGGGATTGATCGTACCACCTATTTGTACAAAACACCGTACAGTCCATTTAATATTTTTTTTTTATAATCACATTTTGTGCAATTACCGCACAAGGACAGAGACAATTGTAAAATATATTGGATCCAGTTGAACTGTGTTTGTGAGGGTCTTCTTCTCTTCTATAAGTATTCTTTTTCCCATGTTGTGTTGTGACATACATACGTCACTGATTCCTTTGTTTGGATCGATTTTGATGTTTTCGTTGTGTGTTTATGACGATTTTAAATGATTTCGATTCACAATTCAATCCTATAGAAAATGTTCGCTAAAATTTGCTAGTATTATATAAAAATCTTTTTCTCACAATTATTTATCTCGGGTAATGTTTTATTTTGTCTAAAACTCTCTCAACCAATATTGTTTAAGAAAATAGAATATGTGGGGTTTGTCTCGAAATGTTTCATATATTAAGCAAAATCGGATACAAAGGGTTAAGATTGGCGGCCATTCTCCTGAATAGTCACGCTACGGGGCGATGTATGTGGGTCTATGCTTTTCTTTATTTATATCAATGACTTTTGTGTCTTGATTTCAGAATATATTTAATTGTCAAGTTATACTAATGACATTGCTTTAATTATAGCAATAATTCTGATAGGACAGTAAGATAAAATAGCATTGACAGTATCTCAATATTTTGAACTATGCCTTCTCCTCAAAACCTTTGGAAGTGAATCATTCCAGATATTTCATGTTTTGTTTGACTTTAAAAACTTCTAGGGAGGCTAGAATAATAAAAATAGAATAAATAAATAAAGACAGGAACAATATAAATATGTTTTCCTTAAATTATATTTTAAACAATATATGAGATTTATGCTCACGTGACTCATCTTGATGACTTTAGGAACGAATATAATCAATGAAACAGCAAAATGTGTTAAACAAGACGTTACGTTAGTACATCAAAGCGAAGCAAAGTAAGATTGTTCTACTGAAGGAGACTTCAATATGCGAACAATTCAGCTTACATTATCAGACCGACAATTGAATATTTGTTGTGTTTATGGAAGTAAAGTATAATTAGTGAGTCATCTTCCTAACTTTCCCGACCATGAGATTTTTATTTTTATCCCCCTAAATATTTAATAGAAATTGAATAACTTTCCTTTTATGAAAAAAGTCCTAAAAGCAAATGAATTCCATTCTATGATCAATTATTATCTCCGTATGCATGCGTCTATCGCATGCGTCGGTGCTTAGATAAGGAGATTACTTCGAAAAACAATAAAAATATTAATACTTTAAATCCTATATTCGTTTTTGTGATGGTTTTTGTTTTAGCGTGATCCATGCAGTTGTTCAAACAATACGTAATGCTCATTTTATCGGCTTGCATTTCTAGTAGGCAGTATTTCAAACCTACAATATTCTATTTATTTTAAGTATATCACAGCTTTTGGAGAACCTCATAAAAGCTTCGATTGTTTGTCTTGAGCGGATAATTACTATCGTTCCCGTATATCCCACTATCTACAAAATGTTAGTAAATACAGCAAGTAAACTCTTGAAAGGGTTCGGGCGTTTCGAGTGGAGGAATAAAACAAAATGAGCTTTGCTATTGATCTAAGGGTGGGTGCAGCTTAGTGATCCTTCGAATACAAATGTCTGGATGTTTGTGCTCGCTGTTGGTATAGTTCGTTTTTTATAGAATAGGTTTTAAAGCAGACGGCTTTTAGTTCGATTTTATTGAATGAAATATTTTTTACATAAAGAGGTTTTGAAACACTTATAATGGAAAGTACATTAAAATTGCACTTCGATATTTGTACTTTTAACATACAAGCCGAAAATCTTGTTTAAAACGTCAGAAATTGCTAGCATAAATGTGGATATTAACATTATAATATGTAATGTTTTGTTTAAAGACGTCACGTTCTTATAAAATAAAACAAGGGCAAAGCTTTGCTCCAGAAGTTACAAGTCGCTAGCATAACATTGTTTGAAAGACACCAGTATTGTGGGCTTGAATTTTAAATCTTGGGGCGTTTTCGGTACCGTCGGCTGACATTAAGTAAATATTTCTGTAATTGCGTTGTCTAAAAAACGCGAAGATAAATTTTTGGTTACGAGCTGAGACCCGCATACGAAATGAGCAGCTCTGGGATTATTATTTGCGTAGCTGACATCCTAATTAACGTGACTTTTATATTTTGTTTGTTCGCGTAGAAAAATTACCTCATCCCAAAAATGGATTAACATTACGATCGGAATTTGTGAGAAAATGCCCTTTATCCTACCTTGCAGGTAATTAGCCCCGGAAAATTAGGAGACATTTCTGCTCTCAAGTATTCTGGACTCTTAGGGACAAAGAAGAGGAAGTGATAATTTTGAAGCAAATTCAAAGCTCCTGCCACAATTAAAACGGTTGAATGTCAAAAGGCGAAGCCGGACGAACTTTGCGAAGTTTAGAATTTAGTCTCTTATTTACCTGACTTTAATAAGTTCAGTTAATCGGAAGGTTCAGTTGCTACCTACCACTTTATAAGCCGTTTGTTAAAATATGAATAGGTATATACCTTTCTATAGGTGAGGTATTATTGAATGGTAGCAATTGAATAATTACTGCTAACATTTTTTATAACTTTGTTCATAGTAGAATCTAGGTAAATTTCATCATATTTTGGTAGAATTATATATTGTTTTAGTAAATATGAGCGCACGGTCTAAATATCTCCAGTTTCTCTTATTAATCAATAATGCATGTAGGAACGGTGTCGAGTTTCAACTGGCTGAGTTTGAGCCAAGTTACTTGCTATTATGAAATATTCCATTCATCCAACATGGCGAGCTCGCCACAATTTGCTAGAAGCCATTGTTGCTCTAAGATCAGGATGAACCGATAGATATTTTTACACGCTATTAAAATACATACCAGATTTGGAACAGATCAAATCTACTATACCTATCACGTATCACAATTGTATAAAATGTAACATTTAAATCTAAAACTTTAATTAAATAACATTAATTCTATGATGCAAGAATTATTAAATATATTTTTAAATTTCCACCTATAAGTGAAACATAAAACTTATTAGTGGAAGCGCTCATAGCCCGGCGGCTCGCGTAGATCCTTTGCGAGCGGCGGAGTTAAGCAACTGCAGACGCAGTCGATACCTGGTTGGGTAACCGCTAGTGGCAAAAATTTCATGAGCGTTTCCGTGTTTCGGAGGGTACGTAAAGCAGTCGGTCACGCTTGCTATGAAAATAGCAATCGTCGCCATGTCGGAGGCCTTCGGGCGGTTTAAAAATCCGACGTTTGAGTTGGCCACTAACCCCTCCACCAATCCACACTGGAGCAGCGTGGTGGAGTATGCTTTATTATTAGTAGAATTAGGCAAAATACATATATAATTACAAATGAGAAATTAAATATTTTATACAATACTTAGTCGGGAACATACCCTACAAAGTTGTTTGTTCACGTGGTGGCTATTTTGAACCGAAACTATTCTGTCTATGAAATACTCTATGACGCAAAACAAGACTAAATATATTCCTGGAAATGAAATTGAATCCACTAGATAGAGGCCATAAAATTTTATATAAGCGTTCACGTACATTGTGGACAAAAGAGGCAATAAGAATAATCTATGTGTCATGAAAAGCGAACTTTTCTTTTCATTACTCTCTTCAGTCTGGCGCGGAATGGTGTAATTTAAGTTGCCGGAATTTTAAATTTTTATTCGCATCGTAAAAATACTTTACGGATCGAGAAATTCGAACGGACTGATCTTTATTAATGAAATCGAAGTATTTGTTTGTAACTTCAAGAACGAATAAGATGAAATTGAATTTGAATTAATGTTTAAATCGATTTGAATTTTGTGGGTTTTATGTTTTTATAAGTATCAGGTAAAAGCGTACTTACGATGTTATATTGAAAGTATAAAAATATGATACTATTATAAAGTAGGTAAATAATTCATAATTTGCAACATCGAAATTTAAGTGGATTGAATACCTTAAAAAACCTTCTGAACTATTTTGATACACTACAATACAGGTTTCTCAACCAAGAGTCCTTATTATTTTCTTGTTTTCAGTTTGATTGTATTTTTGGATAAGCTCTGGCACACACCGTTTACGTTCGGAATAAAATTTGGGGTACTGCAATTGCTTCGCTTGTTCCACAGAGGGAGGCTTATCGAGCTCGGTTATTAGTTTTGCAACGAAAAGCTAATGAAAATAGGAAAGTTGATAAAGTAAAAGCCTGTCTTATGTTTTAGGCTAATATATAAATAAAACTAAGATAACGATGTCAGTATACCGAGAAAAAATAAAAGCTTATAAAACCATTAGGAATTTTTTCTTCAATGTGTTTATTATTTGAAAGTTAAATTTTATGAATTATCAGAATGTCTTGAATATCTTTCAATAATTTTTTTTTGCTACGTAGTGGGCAATGACACAATGGCGTTTTCCTGACGTAATAGTCAAGTGTCTATTAATATTATGTTCGACAGCGATATGGCGTAACGTGGTTTATTTACACAGGCGATTTTACGATTCAAATCGATAAAGATGAGATGTCGATGTCGCCTATGTGAATAAAGCTATGTATTTTCGTACAAATTCGCGACCGTCAACGCAGTTATCGTTGTAATGTCGTTGCGATACCGTGTCGTGTCTTATGACACTATTATTAGCGTTGCTGTCGGTCACATAGAACAAAATTAAGGTAATTGCAATGACAAAACTAATTTAAGATTAAGACATAATTGTATGTGTTAAATGATTTCGTTTGTCATGATGACGCTACACACTCATAGCCCCACATTAGGATTCCCTATGTCGTGGGTGCCATGGACACACACAAACACAAGGACACAATCAGACCGAGAGTAAAAATTTAAACTCATCATTTAAATTTTTGGGAATTGAACCCGGCATGATAACCATTGCGCCACGCAGATCATCAAGGATATAATTATCTTCGCTTTATTTGGAGAGAAATATAAATAGCTAAAAGGTGATAAGTCTAAACGAAATATGAGAAATAATTGAGTTTCATTTATTTTACGTAAAACTAACATAAATAATAACACTCATTATTATATTAGGTGTTATTTATTTATTTAATTTAACCCTTCGAAATAAAAGAAGACAGTGCGTTTAATATTATTGAGACGCTAATCAAAGTTTTAAGGTACACTTGTAAGGTATATTTATAATAATATTTATACGTTTATAATTGAACCAGCTTCTATTAGCTTTGTAGTAATAGTACTAAAGGAAGTTCGTCCACTAGTTTACAAGTACGTGGCAAGTTGTCGTGTACCATACTGTAGAGTGAAGACGTATCTCAAATATCCAGGTCGGCTATCCTTAAGTTATATAAGTAAGGCCATCATTATTCATCATATATTCTGTAAACGGTATAAAAAGTTACTTGTTACGACCCGCGTAGCACAATGGTCACCACGCCTAACCGCCGTTCGAAGGGTCCTGGGTTCGATTTCCACCGAGGCGGAAATTTAAATAATGAGTTTAAATTTCTGTTCTTGGTCTGGGTGTGTGTGTAAATGTCTATTTGTGTTGTCCATGTCACCCACGACACGGGGTATCCTAGTGTGGGGCTATGAGTGTGTGGCGTTATTTATTATTATCTAATTCTGTAATAAAAGAATATTCTTTGGATAGATTGACAGTCACAGTGGGATCAATGGAAGAGTCAATTGACTTCTTTAACTTTATAATACTTAATGAGTTATAAATGGCCGAGAAGATGAACGAATCTAGTTTTGCAATTATAAATCAAAGTAACACAAACTAATTGCCTTTCTTGAAAGCGGGAGGAACTTGGAGTCTGTATCTGGTTATAACACTTGTAATTGGAACATAAGCTTGCCAAAATAAGGTACGAGTGTATAGTATCAGGTTTATTGTTATAGGAATACACTTTACTTACACTATAATATATTTGGAACAATTCGATTGAAGACAGTCTTAAAATCCTGCAATGTTGCTTACATTTGCCAAAAGAATTTGTAAATGCGAAAGTTCAAAATTTCATAATTTTAAACTAAAATTTAACTAACTTTACAAATTGACAGATTAACTTACTAACCAATATTTATTGGTATGACGATATTTAACAGTACGTAATATTTGGAAAATTTCAATATTGCATTGACCTCATGTATCTACTACGCAATATGTAAAATATATACATTTAATTTTGTTAAGTGATAGGGATACCCTTTGTCATAGGTACCTAAATAGTGGGTACCTAAATGATATATAGCCGGAAACACTCAAGTAGAGTACTTTTGCACAAAACTAATATCAGTGTTTGCCAAGCAGTCCGCATTTGGAAAATTGGGGTGACAATAACCATTATGAATCTACTAGAGCTGACGTTTTTAATATCGTTATTAATGTTGTTACTTGTATAAGTATCTTTATACATTTTATAGCTAATAAGATAGGTAGTGAATGTGTTTTTATATTACTTCGTATGCTATGCAACACATTTATATTTTTTTATTTGATCAGCTTACTAAAAGGTAAATTAACGAAGTATTTCTAAAATTTAGAGTAAGTTTATTTGTAATTTGGAAACATCTTAGACTCTCGAAAAATATAAATAAAATCAATTTATTTTATTTTTTATTTCAAATATGTATATTTTGCTCAATCATGTCTACAGATATAATGTCTACGGTCTATATTCTTGTGTGTTTTCTAACGGGCACAAAGCGAGCTTAACAGGACACATTGTAGTTATCAAATACATAAAAGTGGTAATATTATATTCTGTTATTATAAAAGCGCTATGTATTCTCACAATTTCTGTACATTGTACCCGTCCAAAAGACTTGTCTTTCTATTTTTATTCTTAAACACTTTTTTCTAGATTATCTATTCCTGCATTCTTTTTACTTTTATTCATCTTTTTAAATGAGAATGTAGTGTAGGATGATACCGCGTATTTTATATGAGAGGTCAAAACGATCTTCCCCCAAGGATATTAAGCATCCAAGGTGGCACTGACGCTATGTAGGGCAAGCACGATGGATGTGCATCCAGCATCCAAAGTGGCACTGATGGTATTTTGGGCAAGCACGATGGACGTGCATCCAGCATCAAAGTGGCACTGATGCTATGTTGGGCAAGCACGATGGACGTGCATCCAGCATTCAAAGTGGCACTGATGCTATGTGGGGCAAGCACGATGGCTGTGCGTCCAACGTCCAAAGTGGCACTGACGCTATGTTGGGCAAACACGATGGACGTGCATCGAGCATCCAAAGTGGCACTGATGCTATGTTGGGCAAACACGATGGACGTGCATCCAGCATCCAAAGTGGCACTGATGCTATGTTGGGCAAGCACGATGTACGTGCATCCAGCATCCAAAGTGGCATTGATGTTATGTTGGGCAAGCACGATGTACGTGCATCCAGCATCAAAAGTGGCACTGATGCTATGTTGGGCAAGGACGATGGACGTGCATCCAGCATCCAAAGTGGCACTGATGTTATGTTGGGCAAGCACGATGGACGTGCATCCAGCGTCAAAAGTGGCACTGATGCTATGTAGGGCAAACCCGATGGACGTGCATCCAGAATCCAAAGTGGCACTGATGCTATGTAGGGGAAAGCCCGATGGACGTGCATCCAGCATCCAAAGTGGCACTGATGCTATGTAGGGCAAGCCCGATGGACGTGCATCCAGCATCCAAAGTGGCACTGATGCCATGTTAGGCAAGCACGATGACAGTAATTAAGTAATTCAGTGAGTTATCTGTCTAGTTATAATATTTAAATTATTATATTTCATTAAATGCCAAGCTAATGTTTTTTATAAAACGTTCATATTTAATTAGCTTACTTTTTATAATAATTTTATTTCTTAAGATAAAACGACTTCTACTGCATTTTCAAGAATCAAAGGCATCTTATTCTAAAGCCCGTGCGCTAAAAACAAAATATGATGCAAAAATCTTTAAGAAATCCGTCTTTTGGAGAACAAGAATTGCGATAAAGTTTTTAGAGTGAATCAGGAACGATTCAATCTTGAGCTTTATTTAAACGGAAGGTTGCGCATTGAACTATGGGGAAATGCCTCAATAGTGGCAAATGAGGCACGCCCGACGTTAGCAGTTTTAAGAAAATTTCTTTAAAGAAGCTTTAACTCAGCGTCTTTAGAAAATGCACCCGGATTTACTTTTAATGAGTTTCGAGGGTTCAACTTGGGGTTTACTTTGTAAATGAATGGTGAAGTTAGTCCTCAGAAGCAACCCCGGAGCCGAGTTATTCTTACTAGATATATCTGTTTTTCTTAGGAATGTTTGCTTCGATACATAGTAAATTAGATGGAGAAAATTTTAATTGAACCGTTATAAAATAAATTATTACATTATTAGAACGAGAGAGCAATAGTAATAAGTCTTCAATAAAAACATATTAATTTATTTTCTATTTATTTAATTTATTTACACATAATATATTGGTGCATGCATTATAGGATCTTGTTGTTCTTGTATTTCGAGTTCACTAGGAGTAGCGTGGTAGCAACATTTTCAGATCTTACCAGCAACTTCAAGGGTGAACCCTATTACTACTGTACCATCCATCACGGCGCCTACTCAATTGAAGGCAACGTCAACACTTAACCCTAGTTGCACAAGCTCAGCTTACATGTGTCACATTCAGTATTATTTTGTTATTTTTTTATATATCAATATTTTATGTGTACGACTCAAAATGTAGATATGTAATTTTAATAAAATCTTCTTTATCATAAAGCAGTGGGAACCTAGTATTGAGCTGCTCTATGCTCGAAAATTTAAATATAGAAGAATAAGAAAACATTTGGAAAAGAAATGACAGTTCAATACTAGCTTTTTGCCAGTGCTTCAGAACATACCGAGAAAAGAGCATATTATTTATAAAAAGAGCATTAACAGAAGGAATCGCTTTGGACAGAGTAGCAGGTGGCCACACCAGAATAATTCGTCAGTATAGTGAATAGGCTTTTACGAAGTTAATACGTCCACCATCTTAGACTTCTTCACCACTTACATTCACGTTGACGTGAAGCTTAATGCTTGCGTGCTTTGCTTATATTACAAAAAAAAACATTTTCAGTAATAAGTATTTTGTAATAATACAGTTTTTATTATTTTAGTTTTCGTGCTTATTCTTGATACTATATATGATTATTCTTGAATACTTTAGTTTTTGATTGAGTGACACCAAAAATACGTACATTGGCTAAAGAAAATCATACCGCTAATAAAATAATCAGATTTTGGTGATTGATATTTTTGTAAAATCACTTCTCATCACGTATCTGATGCACTGAGACAATTATACCGTGAAATGGTGGTCTTTTCTAGTATTAGACAGGTTAAAGATAACTTTCCAATTCTGGCCGACGACAATTAAAAGAAGTATGTAAACCTGCTATAACGGAAGATTTATGTTCGCTTTCTGGCCTCACGTACTCGCATCACATGTAATGACTCCTGTCAATCTTAAAATTATCTGTTACATAAAATTCTTCAGCTCACTAAAAAGATTATCTAACTGAATATTTCTAAACTTCAGTGCAAGTTTATTTGTAATTTGAAATAAAAATTGTTGTTACAAAAAAAATTTGAAAAAAAAAACAAATTGTAAGAATTGTCTACATATTTGTAACGATTGTCTAAGTGTTTGTTTAACGGGCTTTCGTATATACACGTTTCAGTTGTATGTATAATTGTTTAAGTAATTCTGTTAAGCCGTCGTCGCCGTTCATATTCAGGTAAGCTGTCTTTGAAAGTCAGATGATCCATCTACTTCTTTGCCTGCTTAGAGTTGTTATAATAAAATTAGAAAGTAAATTATGGCTTCTGGCAATTTTAACATCCTGAAAGTTCTTCATTATATACTTATATGTATGTGATATGTCCCAATACACCTGTACAATAAGACTTTCTCATCATATTATGAGAGTTAATAATATAAGTTCATTAGTCATGAGTAGTGTAGTGATGATGATAAAGTTTCAAAAAATGAAGGTAAAGTTTTCTATGTTCAAATTGCTTACGTAACCCTCAAATTATAAACGTAATAGATTATATTCATTGGTAAAGCATGTGAGATACCTATCATTTCTTCTCTATACGTCCTTTTTATCCTAATATTTATTAAATATTAACGAAAACAATTAATTATAAAATGCAATTTTTGTTATGTATAAAAATACTATTTAACTCGAGTAAGTATTAAAAGTTATGGTTACCATTTTGTCGAAATCAAATTCGTAATGCTGATGTCTTGTTAGTAAATGTACTAATGATACTAGATACATATTTGTAACAAATTTACTTACACAGACATGGAACAGGGATAGGGTGGAGAAACAAATCTAATCAAAACGCTCGTCTTTGAGAATCGTTACAGTCTAGCGACGACAATGCAATTTAAATAGACACCTTGCAGTACAACTTGTAATCGAGTTAGTCTAAGGCTACTACATTTACGGCTACATTTCTCTTTAATATCGACGCGTGTAGAATTTTAGTGGTATACATTATTTTCAAGGATAAATTAACAGTTGCTTTTATTAATTTACTAGTAGACCCGGCGAACATTGTGTCACCTTGGAACATTTGTCCCGTTTTTGTAACATTTCTTATTAATTCTCAGCTCCTATTGGTCGTAACGCTATATTATGTAGCCTATAGCCTTCGCATAAAAATATTTTTTTCAATTTGAGCCAGTAGTTACTGAACAAGTGCGTACAACAAAACAAACTCTTCAGCTTTATATTAGTGCAGATAAGAAATAGGTATTAGCAACATCGTTGATCCCATAATAATATTTTTTTGTAATAGAGGGAGAAAATCATATAATTTTACAATCTTCTTATCTTTTACTACGGTTACATTTAATGAATAACGAATCAAAGAGTTATTGAGAAATTTAAATCCGCCATTTATTATATTTTTATTGCTGCATTGATAAATGTTTGTTTTATTGAAAAGCTAATATCGGTTTAAGAAATTCAATCTCTTTGATCATAGACATTATTTGACTAAACATTAAGATGTCTAAAAATATAACTCTTTGCGCCTAAGAGCGTTTGTCTATATCTTGCGTAAATTCAATGAAACATCGGAGAATGTTAATGAGTAAAGTTAAGCCAAATATATGTATATCAGAAAATTTATAGTACTGTACTGTACAAACGAAATTAACGTTCAAATCCCTTGTGTAAACCAAATTATTCTAAGAAATCCTAGAACTCACACGATTTAGCTTGTTCCACTTATTATGTACATATTAAATGACACAAGAGCGAGAGGATTCTCTCACAGGATACAATGGAAGCTTGCTTATTATTTCAGACGTTCTATCTTCTCAGGATGAATCTGAGCTCTCTAAAATCCACGAGCCACATAGACCTTACCTTGCGAAGATCTATCCACCTCGTAGGTACAATGGATGTAATTCGTATTCCTGCAACGTGCCTAGCCTAACGTCGGCAAGTTAATATTGGCTGTGAACGTACCCTCTTTCCAAATATACCTTCGTCTCTATACGAGTATATGCGACTATTTCACAAGTAATTCCCGATGTTGAAAACTTACGTTTTTATCTAGTTTTCGTTCATTTCTTTCAGGTTTTAATCATTAAGAAGTTTTAGTTGCATGGATTTGTTTTAAAGTATCTTCATTTGATTAAATAAGTCTAACCAAAACCTTATTTATTATACCTTCTGTCTGACTCTTCTTCATGCCTAAACCACTGAACTGATTTGAATGAAATTTTGTACAAATATTAGTTTGAGATCCGAGAAAGGACATAGGATAGTTTTTATCCCGGAAATCCCACGGGAACGGGAATTATGCGTTATTTAATTCTGAGACGATACGAAGTTTACCGGGTC
>DWJN01004886.1:0-11970 GCA_018248895.1 Carystus phorcus
GGTTAACACACTATAACCATTTTTATGATTATAAAAATAGTTCTTAAATAATAATTTATATGGCAAAACAACGTTTGTTTTTGCAATATTTTTTATTGCTGCTCCTCTCCTATTCATCTTAGCGTGATGATCTATAGCCTATAGCTTTCCTCTGTAAATGGACTATCTTGCATTAAAAGAATTTTTCAAATCAGTCCAGTAGTTCCTGAGTTAAGCCCGTTCAAATAATCAAACAAACAAACTCTTCAGCTTTATATATCAATATATAGATAGATATAGATATTATTCACCCGATATAAGTCATCCGACCACGCTATTAAACTCCTAAACGGTTGGATCGAATTTGATTAAATATTTGCTATTCTTTTTATATTTTCAGTGGCATATAAACACTCATTTCCATATTCACGTGCTCATATATCTCTGAAATATTAATGATATCGTAAAGTTTTTATGTGTAAATAATAAATGTCAGAACGAAAAATCCGAGCAAAATCTGAACAACAAGTTAGGTCTTTAACTGAATAAAATCTCTATGAAAATTACTTCAAAATTATTATTATTACTAAGCGTAGATAGCTACGAGCTTAATGCAATATAATTTGCTCTCCTCTGGGACTTGCTTGCATTGTTAATAGTATAATTGTGTATGCACGTGTCTCGCATGAAAGTAATAAAATTGCGTAGAAACTTCTCTCAGTATTTTAAATATTACTATCTTGTACAGAAAACATTTTCTCATTTCGTAGAAATAAATGTAAGTTAATTATACAGAATATGAAAATCAATGTTTGTTTTAACGCGCTTTTATTAGCTTCGGTTGTGTGTCTGTAACGGAAACTTTGAACGTGATTATGACCCACTTTGAAATGTCAGATTAATTTGAATATTTGCGTACCTATCAAGGGCTGATGACAATGTAATAATATGAAAGAATAGTTCCAATATCCTTACTAGGCTTACCTTCAGAATTCGTGATTAGTTTTTTCTAGCTCCTGCTGCCTTTCTCGGATGAAATACCCGTTTAACTTAAATTACAAGTAAAAATCAAACTAAAAAATAAGAAAAACTAAAAACCGCACACTTTTATAAAAAATCCAACTAAAATAAAATTGCAATGTAAAAAAAAGCGTGGGGCGCATGGTGACAATAAATTGTTGAAAAAGCTCCCCACGCTATTTTACATTGCGTGACGTCATACGAACCTTAGTATAGTCAAGAAAAAAAATTAAGAGGTAATTTTATTACACTTGTTGATTTTGAAATGATCACTGAAGTATTAAAGTTCTTTGGGGACTAACTGGACTTTTAGTTGGCAATATTTATGTATATTTTTTTTTGTCTTTTTCACTTTTTCTTTTGCTATTAGCCCACTAGGCATTAAGGCATTAAGTCCGGCCAAAGTTATGTTTTATTTTACTGTGATAAAAAAAATTAAAAAATAACGGAAAGAAAACCCTATCTAAAATAACGGAAAGAAAAACCTACCAAAGTATGTAACACTTTCGGTCTGATGCTGAAAATAAAGCGAAGATTTGATTATCGCTGTTAATTCCATTGAAAAGCAAATTTATTTAAATATTCTTATGCTTGTATAAATACATTTGACACTATCATAATCATATTTGTCTCTCTTGGCGTCTGAAAATCCGAATCGCGGCGGTTAAACCACAATTAATGCCAAGTGGAAACCATTTAAAATTACAACACAGATAATACTTTTGTTAAAATACTTGTGAAAAATATTTTTTATTTCACTGTCTTAATTTAACGTTATTGTATTTTTAGTAATCACAAGTGAAGTGCGTTGAACATGTTAATTCGAACAATTATTGCTGGTTAGATTTAATTAATAGGCACGACTTTGAATTAGCTTATACGTATTAACAGTATCTATCTGTTTAAGAGTTAATAGTTGAAATTAACATAACAGAAAAGGTAAATATATTTTAACTTATTTATTTAGACTTTTTTGTACCATACATAACTATAAGGACAGAAGGCGGCCTGGAGAGTAAAAGCTTTCACTGCCAATCAACTTTTGGGCAGAGGAAGAAACAACCTTGGCGGTCTAAAATATACTTATGTATATGATATACAATATTTACGTTAATAATACATATTAGGTAACCACTTAAATACGGCAAGTAAATTACATCATAGATATACATACATACATTACAAAGGCCGGCAACGCGTTGGTGACATGCCTGGTGTTATTAATGTTCATGGGCGACGGTGATGAGATACCATAAGGAGACCTGTCTGCTCGTTAGCCTATTTACGACATAAAAAAGATACATATACAGATAATTTACAAAATATACTAAATATATAGAATACTAGTTGACCCAGCAGACGTTGTTCTGCAACAATATAACCTAATAGACCTTACATGCTCAATTTTGCCAATTAATTACCTTACTTACCCTACACCGCCATCTGTTAGAATCTTATGGAACTAATTCTTTGTGAGTTATTAAACAAATAATTTGGAATAAAATAATATTGCGACTATAAATTGCGATGTAACCTATCCTATCTTTTAAGTTGGATCAAACTGAACACGGTGTACTAAATTTAATTAAAATCGGTTAAGTAGTTTAGGAGTCCATAGCGGACAAACATCGTGACACATACTTTATATATATTAAGATATGAACCGAAATTAAAGTAAAGTTTCATTATTTCATTGTTAAAAAGACTTGATTTAAATGTAACTTGTGATAATATACAATTATCTTGATATATAATTAATGATTAATACATGTCTGAAAAACACGTCGTATATATGGTCTCATTCGAAAATGTATATAATTTGGTTTGAATTAAATTATTAGTGTATTTTTCTTATGTAAAAATTTTTTCGTTTTCCAAATCTAAACTGTTATTTATTTACCTTCATCGAAACAAATTTTAATTTTCAACGCGTACATAACATTTGTTATTTACCTCAATTACCACGACTATTACTATAGCATAAAAAATTCTTGCACACTTTCGAACTTCTGCAATTTCGGTAACAATTCATTGTTAAACATTCATAACTGAAATTTTCAGTCCCAAAGTCTCTTAACTTGTCTCGACATTCCCGTTAACAGACATTCGGGATCCTTGCAAACTATTTCCAATATCTACTTCAGTACAATTCTGAATATAGTACGCGTACTTATATAGTGAAATGTAAAATGGTGCGAAGGCTTTTCAAATCCCCTACTCTTTGTAACTACTCGAACAGTTAACAAACTAAAATGACATACCGGTGACGTCTGCAAGGCTAATAAAGGAAAAAGTATTTTAAAAGACTGTCAAATATATTGTCAAACATTAATCGGGTTGATAAAAGCATAATTATCCCATTTTAATAGCATCTATACTAATAATATGAAGCTGAAGAGTTTGATAGTTTGAACGCACTAATCTCAGGAACTACTCGTATTGGTTCGAATTGAAAAAAATCTTTTTGTGTTGGATAGTACAGTTACCGAGAAAGGCTTTAGGCTATCTATACTAATATACAATCAATCAAACAAACAAACTATTCAGCTTTATATTATAAAGCTTTATATTATAAAGCTGAATAGTTTGTTTGTTTGATTGATTGTTTGAACGGGCTAATCTCAGGAACTACTGAACCGATTTGAAAAATTCTTTTACTGTAAGATAGTCCATTTATGGCGGCAGGCTATAGGCTATATAACGCTAAGGTAAATAGGAGAGGAGCAGCAAAAAAAAAAGTATTGCAAAAATGGCAAAACTTAGAGCTTTCATTGCGTGCGCTGAGTAAACGGTGAAAGTTACTGAAAAATCATGTATTACAATATTGTTCCCCTCTCTTAGTTCTAAATAAAAGTCCGCGAGAGCATATGTCTAGCTTTTAAGGTTAACCCACTATAACCATTTTTATGTTTATCAAAATAGTTCTAGGATAATAACTTATATGGCAAAACAACGTTTGCTGGGGTCAGCTAGTTTATTATAAAATCACTTTTGCAAATAAAGTTGTACTTAGGCTTACTTTGCGGAAATCTGACGTTATTAGGTCAGTATTAACTCTTTATCACACTTAATCAAAACAAAACAAAAATATGCATACAATAAAGTTGTTAATTTAAATTGATATAAACACAATGTATACATTGTACTCGCGGATTATTGCATAGTAGGCGCAAACTATATTAGTAGCTTAATACAAAGGACTTCTACAAAGTAATAACAACTAATTTATGAACTATGAATCAAAATATTTTCAAGAATGGTCACGTACAAGGTAGAACAACACATTGTAAAGTTACTTTATAATGTTTAATTACCAACGACAAAGAAATTAGCAATATTCAAAGGCACGGTACAATTCCAAACAACATTAATCAAATACCCAAGTTAGAAACGAAAGCGAGAACGTCATAAAATGTAGGTCCATTCCGAAGATACTGAGGTTATTAATATCCCGGCTGCCAAGTAGGATACCTATAGACTGCATGCCCATTGCACAATACTCGTATTTCTAGTTAAATGATTCGAATTGAATCGCACTGCGGTGTCTGCAGTAGCCGATACTTGCAGGAATTGCATTACGTCAATTATCCGTAAACGAGCTGTATTAAATTTATATTCATATCGTTAATTATCTGTATTCTGATATGTGTTAAATATTAATGTTTTAACTATAGCTTTACGTTTCCACAGATCATGGAATAATGGACGGAGACTAATATAATCTGTTTACGGTGTTAAAATACGTAGCTTAACAATTTATATCAAATCGTCTCCCGATACTAGAATCTCAAATCAAAACAAGTATAAGTGTAACTCCAGTTTTTTTACAGTGAACAGAAAAACGTAGAAAGAAAGATATTATAGTTTCATTAAACAAATTCATGAAGTCCGTCTATTTCTAGTGGAAACCTATGTCTAGATTTATTGATTAGACGGAGCTCTACATCACGCGAGTCCACTGTACTTGACCATCTTTAGTTTAAACCGTCTACTATAAAACGAAGTGTAAGCATTTAAAGAGTACTCCCTAGTGCCATAGTGACCATGGCCCAAGTAATTGGGTCGAAGTATCGATATAAAATAAAACGATTGTCAGTACCTGTTCCAGTTAAAATGTTAAAACAAAATTTTGCCGGTATACAGTGAATCAATCGTAAAGGCTACCGATACATCCAGCGTCATAATGGACCGTATCTACGCATTTTGTTTTGAATGTTCAAGTTCATCTAATTCTAGCCTAATTTATTTAGTAGCGATAACGATATCGGCATTACACATTCTTTACGTTTCATATCACCTTACGTCCCAAGGTCGACATACAAAAATACTTATCAAGGTAATTATATTTTTATTGATACGAATATGATTGATATTTATTGAATATCTATTTTATATCTTGCACTAACGTAATAATACTTCAAGATTTGGTTAGAAAGGACCATAATATTTACGCCTATTTTAGGAATTTGTTATAATAACTAAATCACACTCATGATGATCATCAACCATGCCAAATAGATTTCCAATAGTCCTAGTCAATTAATATGTGCAACAAGAACACCCACATCACTACATGTACAACCACATAACATATCGACGACTCGCAAACATTTATGTCACATATCCCTGGCCGATAATCCAATTCAGTATCCCTCTCTTCCATGGCAAGACTTAACTAAGCTCCCAGGTCGTCATGACAAGTAGGTAAATTAAATTTAAACCATTACAACAATATCAAACTGTTGTAAAACTGTATTGTACTGAAAACAAAAAGTTTAAGATCCGAAATTGGTTTTTCAAATGGTTTGAAATAAAAGCTACGACATCGCTTGAATAAGTCACAGAACAAGGAGTAGAATCCAGCAACCCTCGACAGGTTAACTTAAATGAGCCACGAGCCATCATAGACATTAAAGCGAAAACATTCCCGACAACCGCTCGGACGTTTGAATGGAAACCGAAACGATCACGGTTTCCACGACCTCCAAAGTGACAATTGAGTGCAGTGAGCGGTCCGAGCCGTGCCCTTTTATGGTCAAGATAGGGTCAAAACAAACTTATATACGGATATAATTATGCACAACTTTCGAGCACGATATCGTTGCCAACTTCTATCGTGAACTTTACGAGCTAATGTCAAGTGTAATTGTATTTTCCGAACTATGGGGACATAATATATTGGACTGTAAGTTTGTATCAAACATTTGGTCAGTAGTAGTGACAGATGTGAAAAATACATTTGGACTGATCGATTACTCAGCCATCAAACACAATTCACAAATTATAAAATTCTACGTTTTTCTCTAATAAAGCAGCGTACCGGAACGGTTGTAGAATCTATGTACAAGTATACATATGTATAAGCTACGACTATACAAGTGTATTCTTTAATACCAATTATAAATAAAAGTATACCCACATTTAAAGGATCATGTAAAAGTTAATTCCTAAAGACAAACATGTCATTATGATATAAAGATGCCATAAATAAATCGACAGACCCATTTGCTCAGTAAAGGTCACATCAAAAAGTCGAATTTGTAGAAGAGTGATTATAATAAATATATATTAATTATACATTTATAATAAATAACTTTTAGATTTTAGAACAATTCAATCCAAGTAACTAAGCCGACGGTTTCACGCTTCTAAAAACAGCAAATCAATACTCCACCATTATCAATACATGTTTACATACTAAGTTTCCTACATTTCCTGTCGCAATTCCCAGACTTTCCCAAGCCACGCAAACCGGTAACGTCTAATCAATCGCATCGATAGCAGCTGCTCTATTAACACGAATCATACAAACATCTAGTTTGTTATTGCAATAACATTTCACACTTGAAAAATTCTCGGGAGCTTGCGTTACGTTACAGTTACGCATATTCAAAGTATTGGCACGGTTTCGAATGCTATGATATTATTCAACCAGATTAGAGATAAAAAGTCCAGTGCTAGACATTGACTTCCTCGAACACTACAACTATTAATTAATTAATATTTTAACTGGTATTATTATCTGCCTTTGGAACCTGCCCTGCTGGCTACCACACTCGTTTTTTTAGTAAATGACTCGAGGGGTCCTAATAAGGTACCGAAACTTTTTTATTACTCTACCCTTCTTTCTTGGCTGGTAATGCAGGTAATGTTTTTGGTACAATGTCCCTGGGCAGTAGTGATCACGAAACATCGGATAACCTTTCGTTCACTGACACTTTATAACAATCGTCAATTTAAATCCGGCCGTCGAAATCCAAATCTTGTTACTGTTTTTTTCAGTTAACAGTCTATCTAGATCTCATCTAGACCTGGAAATCGTTCAATAACTATTTTTAACCAACATCATGAAATGAGGAGGAGGTTACCAATTTATCTGTATTTTTCTTTTTTTTTCTTTTTGAATAACTTTTTATTGAGTGTAGCGATTTAGGTGACGATTTTTATTCGATACCTGGTGCTTGTCATGTCGTCCCATATAAATTTTAGCGACATCTGACGAATAGTTTTTGAGTTAACCCTAATAACGCGCATTTCCTTGATGCGTAGACTTCGGATTCGGAGTGTTTATTATAATACAATACGGCATATTTAATTGGAAACGGTTTTTTTTCTTTTGTCCATTGACAAAACTATTATTTTATAAACTTTTATTTGAATAACCGATTAGGTCTGTGAATTCAATCTGTACTTTGATCTCTACAAATTTCATCATTACGAAACCTCTATCGAAGTACACCAATCACATTAGTCGGTTACTAAGTAAGGTAAGAATATTATTATATTAAGAATATATATAATATTAAGAATTTATATTATTATATGATATATTTTAAGTTTCTTTAAATATGAGATATATTTAGATTTTATTACAAAACAAAACATTAACGAGTAAATGCAATATCTATTGAGCAATAATTTATCCAAAAATGATATCATAAAAATATCTGACATTTGATAACCGATCTGAAACAACTAACAGAACAATAATCGCTTGTTAAATTTTAAGCAAAAGATTAATTTCGCAAATAGACAAATCAAAAACATAGTCAATGATAATGGCCCGTTTATTTGACATTCTCTCTCTTTTTCTGAATACAAACTTGTGAAGGATATTATTTTAGGAAACCTTGTAACTATGAATAATTAGTCGATGTCTACTTTTTTATTGTTATTTTCCGTGAAGCTCGCCTATCTAGCTATCCTCCTCTTGTTTAAGTCAGCCTTCAAACGATAGGTACTACACTTCTCTTTATAGCCGACAAAGCACCCATGATGTCTTTAGCGTTGCTAGTGTCCATAATAAATTTTTTAAGGCATTTTATACTAATTTTAAGTTAATGCTAGTTTACCACCCGATGATGTAATAAAGATAGGTAGTAAAGATAACTTTAGACAACCTTCTTAATTCGTGTTTGTTGTACTTATGTAAGTTATGCTAGTGCATGCGGAGAAAATTGTTGCCAAACATTTGTCCGGAACTACTGTAACCCAGTAGATTAGAAAAAAAGAGCGCAACTAGCAGACTAGGACACAACACAAGCAAAACGGTGATCCCGGAAAAGATAAGACTTTTAAGTAGTTGTTACTGTCATTTCAATTAGTCTCTTTACTTGTTAAATAAAGACCTTTATGAATAAAAATACTGATTAATTAAGTACTTAAATTTTGCTTTATCCAAGTACTTAAGTTAAATAAATCATTTTAAAAGTAAGGAAGCTCATTTGAATTCTTGAATTATGCAAGCTATCTACATAAGGCACAGTCTACATGAATAATGGTAATCTATTACGTTAGAAAACGCCAAGGATAGCTACAATTAATATCTTCCTGTTCACACAGCTCAATAAACTCGCTTTCGGTGGAAAGTCGACCTAACCGGAATACGCGAGATAGTGTCGTGCGACACCACACGCAACAACGTGACACATTTACGAACCGTGTAATCTGTTTGCAATCGAATTGAGGTGTCAAAAGTAAAACTTCTATGAAGCGACATACGTAATGCTTACTAATTGTTCGTGAGGAAATCATCGTGTTTACATTAAATTATTACAAACTCAAGGATTATTTCAGGTTAAAAATTGACCATAATGTACATAAAAAGCCCATCATATTATAATCCTGAAAACTACATTAGAATCTGGTAAGCCGTTTCTGAGATTAGCGCGCACAAACATATGTATAAACAAACAGACTAAATAAAAAAATATATATTTGGGTTCTCTTGTGTATATAAATGCCCCCCATTGTGAATTTTTAAACATATTCGCCATGTACGGACAGCGATCAGTTACAGTTTTATTATATGCATAGAAAATAAAAACAAACATCAACTTAAAATATAACAAAAGAGTCTTATGGGTAATAAAATTCAAGTCTGAACTTCTGATAAATTTTCTTCTCTTTTTTATAATTAGACTCATTTAAATGTACACTTTTACAAAGTATCTTGGCTCACATTGTCTGTCCTTTGTTATAATGACCTTGAAACGAAACACCTGTATGTGTTTGTCGTTAGATGGAGAAACCTTTACAAATATTACTTAACTGGGTCACACTGGATGGATACCACCTCCATTGTTACTTTATTAGTAAAGACGGCCCTGTGACCGGCATTGTAATAAATGGTTCATAATTTTGTAAATGAATGTCTGTGGGTATATAGGTACATACATAGACGCATAATGAATAAGAAAGAAGCTGTAAGTTATCAATGAATTTGAATAATATAAATGACACGGATGGAACGTTTTGTTTTTTATGAAATCACTCATCCGCGAGCGTACAAAAGCTAGTCTGCAATACTTCATTACTATTATTAATGGTAATATCAAAGTGTAGTACCTATTATCCATGGCACAGCTTCCAATATCGACTGATATCCATACTCGGTGAAATTTTTTGGCTTTGAATCTTGATTTTGATTAACTGCTACCCGAAGAACAAAATCTCAGTCAGAAGAAAATACGCTTATATCGTCTATAAGACATCTGTCAATCAGCCATTCGAGTTGATAGAGGTCTTGGAAGGTATCTACCGACAAAGTCAAAATTTTCCATATGAACTCCAGCTTCATAGGACTATAGACTACTTATAAATCTTACAATAGCAATAAGCGATGTTAAAGGATTTCGAGAACCATACAATTAACAACACTCGGACTGATTATTCCTCATAGTACGTAGATAGTATTTCGACTTTTTATTATTATAGATTCGTGCACAGAAACGGACAAAGAAAAGTTAAAACTAAGTATTTTAACGTATCAAAATATAATGGCGTAATGGTTACCATGCCGGTCGGCCTTTCGAAGGGTCCTGGGTTAGATTTTGATATCCTTGTTCGTGTATCCTTGTCTTTGTGTGTTGTCCAGATACAGATACAGAGTATCTTAGTGTGAAGCTTTGAGTACGTAGCATTACTTATTTACACGTTTTTTAAGTTCATAACACTTTCCATACTAAATTGATGGTAACAAAATCTGTTTTGTATTTAAAAGGTTACCTCATAATTACATAGATACATCATATGTCAATCTATATATGTATACACGATACACGAGTGATAATTCATTAGAAATATCTTAAGGCAATACAATTGAATAACATGACGAACTGCAAAGTTCATTAAGCCAATAGAGACACAACTTTCCTCAATCAATTTCTAAAATGTAGAAAACACAGTGATATATCTTGCGGCCAGACGGAAATTGTCTCTTATCTCATTTTCTATTCTTACGACTATGTCGACGACACGCAACGCCGACCGTAGTGAATATACCAATTACTTTTTACTGCGGCGTGCATATGAGATATTTTTTGTTCTACATTGTGAATGATCATGCCACAATAGGTGCGCAAGGTCAAGGACTAGATACAGTGTAAGTCTAATTTACAATATCAACACATTTCGTTGTTCCTAATTTGAAACGATGGAGGACTTGTCGTAGGCTTGGTGAAGAATTGTAACGCAATTATTTACTCTAATTCCTTAAGGGTTTAATATTTGAAGTTAAATTTTATTAATTTATCAGCAAAAAAAATTGATAGACAACATAAAATATGGCGGATAAAATTTGACAGCACTCGTTAACTGATCTATTGTTCAAATCAAATGAAACAAATGACGTTTTACATTAGATTTGACAGTATATTCGTTAATCTTTCATTGATCAGCCTTTTAGAAACCGGCGGTTTGTAACCTACTTTGATCACAAACATAAACATCGGTTGAGGTTATGAGTTAGTAAGGAAAGATCTTACTTGGGTCATAATTCTTGAATATATGATTAAAATTTACATAATCGTATTAGTACCTAAGAAATATCCATTAATCATTCACTGACAAATGAAATGGCAATTACGTATGTCTGAATGCTCAATATTCTAATACAACCTCATCTACAGGAAGCGTAAGTCATCTTAATCTTATTTTAATTATATGAAATAAAATAATAAAAGTTTAACACTGTGTATACATAAAAAACCTAAATACAACTATCGCTCCATGGTTACGTAAAGTTTACTATTCTATTTCTTAATTTTACAGTAAGCGGATGGAGACGGTTTTAAAATGAAGGTGTCGAGGAATCTGTCTAGTTTTGACGGAAGCGGACATTAGGCGCCGCTGTGGTTGTCAGTCTTCAGAAGTGATTTCCTTCGTTTAGAATCACGTCAAGAAACCTATGTCAACATTAGACTGGCAACAATTTAATATCCAATATGGTCTGGGTGTTCGTATCTGTCTTTCTGTGTTGACAATGGCACCCACGAGGTATTGTAGTATGGGGCTTAGTGTGTGGCGATATGTATTTATAATACTACAAAAAATCATCATAATTTTCCTGCCCATTTCCCATTTCTATATGGGGTCGGAGCAATATGTCCTCTTTTTCCATTCTTCTCTATTAGCCGTCATTCCAACATTTACTCCCTTTTCTTTCATATCGTCTCTCACACAATCCATCCA
>DWJN01004887.1:0-11970 GCA_018248895.1 Carystus phorcus
GGTCGGTCCCTCATATCTGAGGATCGTGGTCAGCATCAGGGTGGAGTCTGGAGCGGGTGATCTGCTTCCACCGGTTTTTTTTTATACATACAACTTATTATCGGGGGCCAATGTGATACTTTTGAAGGGAAACACACTCTATACAACGACCGCTGTATACTTTTTATGAAGTTAATGCGCTTTACTACCTTAGACTACGTTATCAATTACGTTCAGGTGGAATTATAGTCAAGCATTAACTTATATTAGATATGTAACTTAAGTACATATTATCTGAAGTAAGAAAATATATCATACTAGTGGGCACGCGCGACTTCGTCCGCGTGGAAACCCTTTATCATAACTTAACAATATTGTCAACATAAGAAATACGGGTACTAAGTACGACAGAGCCCTAATCATAAGCCTATACGTAGCTATAGTATGTAGGTAGATATAATATAGTAGTAGTAGTCGGTTTCCCGTGGGAATGAGAGGTTTCCCCGCGGTAAAAAGTACCCTATGTGTTATTCTGATGTATAAACTACATTGCTGTAAAGTTTCATCCATATCCATCCAGTGTTTTTCGTGAAAGATTAATAAACATCCTCACAAACACCCGCGGGATTTCCGAGATAAAAACTATCCTATGTGTTAATCCAAGTTATATGTGTGTGCCAAATTTCAAGAAAATCGGTTTGGCAGTTTTTGCATGAAGGAGAAACAAACAAACAAACAAAGAATCAAACATACAAATTTTCGCATTTATAATATTAGTAGGATATTTTTTGCTTAATGAAGATGATAAGGAAGTATCAACCTAATAACTAACTCGATATAAATTGAGACAGTTAAGTTTAGTATGGGAACAAAAATGTTTATACATATATTATTACTAGCAGACCCGGCCAAGCGTTGCTGTGACTAAGGTTTATTCAATTTAACAAACTAATTACTTTATACTGCCATCTGTTAGAATCTTATGGAACTAATCCTTTGTAAGACATGAAACAAATAATTTGCAATAAAATATCTAATATTGCGACTATGAATTGAGATGTAAATCTATCGTATTCTATTCAAGTTGGATCAAACTGGACACGGTGTGTAAAATTTGATTAAAATCGATGAAGTAGTTTAGGCCATCGTGGACAAACACCGTGACACGTTATTTATATACATTAAGATAGTATTACGTTATACCGTTACTACTTTGATTCGTTGTGCAAGTAGTATTATATGAAAGACTAGAAGTGAAATGCACTGACCGAAACTCAAATTAATTTAGTATTTTTTTCGTTTTACCTATTACTAACTACTACTAATCTCTATCAGTACCTTTGTACCACCCTTACCTTATATTGTGTCTGTAAATTTTGTTTTCCATGTGTGGATAAATATTAAATAAAAATAAATAATAAAATTTACTTTGACTAAAAGAGTTCAAAATAATAATTATTTTCAATTAATAATAATTATTAATTTAAGTTCATGAGCTTAAAATTTGCCGCTGGAATATCTACATCATGAACCATCAGGAACCATGTTAATTTCAATATTGTTATAAACATGCATCCATCGTTTAATAAATAGAGATGTAAATACAAGTAATTTAATATTAATTAACAATCTGAGATGCAAAAAGTGCCTACGGTTTAATATGAGTCACGTAACTTCGAGAGTAAATGACGAAATCGTACCAGATTTCGTAGGAATAATATTTTTATAGATAGACACTTGACGTGGAATGTGTCAACTGTCATAAACACCTTCGTAATGAGCGCATGGTTCACGTCGGCATTCAAGTGGCTCAAGTATTGAGCTTTGTTGAAATAATACGGACCACTAACTGTAAACCGATGTCTAATCTTTACTTTTTGCGTTGGGGAAGAAGACGGGCCAACGATGATAAGTGGTCATGACCGCCTATGGATCAGCAACACAGAAAGAATCACCAATGCATTGCGTGTCAAGAAAATAGATCAGTAAATTAGAACTGGTTCTCAAGCCCCCAGTCAGAAAACAACGAGTCGCAAGGTGGCTGAAGAACCAACATGGTGGTAGATAGTCAGGCGAGCTTTACAGAAAGATAATATCAATACTAATATTAATGAGTTTATATTATATGGTTATGTGAAAATCAAATCAAATCATCATCAGTATGTAATTAAAATTTTGTAACAGACCTTTCATTCTCGAAAATAATAATTTCATTGCAAATTAAACATCAAATGACACTTGTCATATATGCAGTTAATAAAGTCTACTATGAAGATTTTCGTAGAAGGAAATTTACTGGGATTCCATAATTCATGAGAATTGTCGTAGAAGTTGCGTAGAGATCATTAAACTTGGTATGTGCAACAGAGAGGGATGCATCTACGAGCTCTAGGGCACGAATCGACAATCTCGTAGGTAACCTAGGCAACCGGTACAGAAACATTCATTTTCAATCTGCGCAGTGTTTAGAAATTCGTTCCTTCATTTCGATATACAGGTTCTATGTGTGTAACAGCCACACACATGCATTTCATAGACCGACTCTTTCAGAGTATGCGATCCTAGTACTTTTCTCGGTGAAAAAATGTTGAGTTTGTGAGAAAATTTTTGAGAAAATTTTATTTAATTTTTTTTGTAAAGTAGTGAAAAAATATGGTTTATTATTAAATTTAGGTCTCCAGTTTTATTTTAAAAATGTTACTCGTATTTATCTCACTTCAGCTTTTTGCAATCAATTCCTATTATTTATTTGTTTCATAAAAAGTGTTGCGATTATCTTCCTCGCTGTACATACTGCGAATATTTTCTAGACTAATTCTGTTTTGAAAGACGTTTCAAATATCTTTTTAGGCATGTACAAATGATGTACTTAAAGCTTCGTTTTTCCGCGTATTGTAATGAAAATTTTTAAATTACAATTATAAGTAAATGTCGTCACCACACCACAAACTAAAAAATGTCACCACGTAGGGGGGTCGGTTTCATACGTATCATATCGAAATATAGAACGAAATAGAAGTAATGCTACTAGGAGTACAGTGATACTAAGAGTTACAATATCTCGTAGCGCTAAGTTTTGCATTGCAATGCAATGTGTACAAACTACAAACTAATCTTTTAACCCAATACCACTTTGCCGATAACAAACATTCATTCAAATGACTTGGTATTTTTTTCTCATCCAATACTTTCATATTACTTATAATAATTATTACGGAATCAATTTAGAGATGCTTAAAATTGTTTTTTTTTTAATATTTCTTTTGTCGAATTATATGTAAGATATGTAAGATGAGAGTCTCTAATACAATAATTATAATAAAAAAATTATTGACATTATATATTACTGATTATAATTAAATCCTATCACGTTTTTAAGAGCTATATGTAACACTTATAAGTTATATAACTAACAGACATGGCACAGTCCATACCAGAACAATTAAATGTATGAAACTTTTCATTGGGTTTCCTTCATAGTGTAGGGGGAGGGAACTAAGAAACAATTTTTGAAACTTTATGCCAGAAGGATGGCAAAATAGATGAAATTATATTTTAGAGCATTAAGTAGCAGGTACCAGGATGTTACGTATTTAAAGGCAACGTGTGAAGATCTGTAAATATTAATTGACAGATCGATTGCAAATAATTTAAATTTTTAGATAAATAGCTTAGTAGTTTGTTATCTAAGGTGAATTCATCTAACAGGAAACCGAAAAGGCAAGTAAATGGCAGAAGATACGTATAAGTTTAGATGATAAATAGAGTAACGCAAATTTAACACAATAGGACAAAATAACCGTCTTATTAGTATTTTTAAAGCCATGGATAATTTTCTTTCAATGCAAGAAAGTGAAAATCCAGATTTAACAGCTTGTATCATTATTATAATTCTTAATAGGGTAATGAAATGCTTTAATTTTTTCATTGATAATAAATTCGCCACCAATCCGCACTGGAGCAGCGTGGTAGAGTATGCTCTAGACCTCCTCGGTAATAAGGAGAGACCTGTGCCAAGTTATAACTAGTTGACCCAGCAGACGTTGTTCTGCAACATATATAACCTAGCAGACTCGGCCACGCGTTGCTGTGACAAAGGTTTTACTTACATACTCAATTTTGTCAATTAATTATCTTACAATGCCATCTGTTAGAATCTTATGTAACTAATTCTTTGTAAGATATGAAACAAATAATTTGCAATAAAATAATATTGCGACTATAAATTGAGATGTAATCTATCCTATCTTTTAAGTTGGATCAAACTGGAAACGGTGCATTAAATTTGATTGAAATCGGTTAAGTAGTTTAGGAGTCCATAGCGGACAAACACCGTGACACGTACTTTATATATAAATTAAGATAAGATAAGATATCTATGTAAGTAAATGAAATCATAGAAAATAACAAAAGATTTCAAAATATTTCTTGAGATCGTCGCCAACTCAAATGGCTTCCCATTCGTGATCGTAGACAGCTTTATTTGCTTCTCTCTCTCTTTTCGATACTGTTCAATCCCCTCACTCCCGATTACTTAAAAAGAAAATTTCAATACCTCGGTGACACACACGAGAGGCGCCTCCGAATTTCTGATATCCTCATTTTGACCTTTCCCCTTCAACGGTCAGGTTTCTTGTCTCAATCTTTCACGTTCCAGTGTATTCGCCTTTGAAATTATCTCCGCAACGATATTAAGAAATCACAATCAAAGGACTCTTTCAAAAAAAAGAGTCCGAGCTCACTACGCCAGACAACTCTCACTCTAGTAAGTATATTTCCTTCCTCTTCTCTATTAGACACTCATATTTATAGTGTAAACTTATTTATTTTGTTTATATTTCATTTTTAGTAATTCTTCATAATATTCACTTCTCAATCTTTCTCTTATAACTTTCTTTCTTTATTGTACCGCCTTCGTAGCTCTCCGCATCTTCGAAAGGTGACTGTGAGAGAATGCTATTTAGCATTAAGTCCACCTTTTGTAACATAATGTTGATACAATAAAGGATAAAAAATAGATGGACAATAAATAACAATTTAGCATTTAAGGCCTAACTCAAGTCTTCAGTACCCAAATCCCAAAGATTTTAAACGTCTTTTGTGAAAGCAAAGGCACTAGGATTACAGAACACTAGAAGAGGTCAAATATTTCCAAACTACGGCTTACTATGAGGGAGGTAACTCCCATACACGTGCAACCAAATGCTAAATAAAACATGACCAAGTTTCACCGGGCCGCAACAAAAATAAAGCATAATGACATATTGATCTACTATTCCACGCCCACCCTTGCAAAGTTAAAAAGAACATCAGTTCCACATAGCTACAATGACGTGCATACTGACACATGCGCTTTTTAGTATATTGAAGTACGTAACGTTTAAATTTCTTATACAAACTAGGAAACTGACCCTCGCGTCGCTTCAGGAGCCTCATTATTATTCGCGCTTGATATTATTTCTTTATTTTAAGTTTAGGGCATTTTATATTTATATACATATACATACATATATAGAATAGAATATCTTACAAAGAATTAGTTAAATCTTAGTCACAGATACGCGTGGGCCGAGTCTGCTAGTATATATGTATATATAAATTTATTTCAATATGTGGTCCGATATTCTCTTTTTATATTTTTAACTGAGTTCATTCATAATTATTTATTTGGCGTTTTTGATGTTTGTAGAGTTGGCACAGATAAGGGAAATCAAATGATTGATTAAGATCAATTTGGTTAACATATATGTATATATATATATATATGTATATAATACCTACTATGTTCATTTCATAAAATCCAATTCATAGAAGAAGTCTCACTTCAATACAATAAAATCAATGAAAACAAGTAAATATGTACGTACATTCTCAACATATTTGTAGTATTATTTCATGGTATATTGTCAAATATTGCCTTTAATGTTTGATTAGGTTTGTTTATTAAACTGCTAATAAATCTAAACATGTAAAATGTATATTAAAAAAATGGTCATGCATCCAGTTCACAAAAAAAATAAGTCAATTAAAAAGTTATGTTATAGTTTCAGGCCACGCTAGCGGGTCACTTGAATGATTGACCGTGGATCCCACACTATTTTAGGCAAATACCCCTTTTGCAACGTGAACCAACCTATAGGAAATAAAACTGAAAATAGCTGATATAATAAGCAGTAACTTACGCCGGTTTTATTGTCGAATTATAAGTTATCGTAAAATCTGCAAATTGAACAATAATATTTTTTGTTAAATTCCACGCAGACGAAGTCGCGGGCACAGCTAGTAATCCCATAAATTCATATATTTTATAAGGTAATCGAGCAATTACAAAATAATGATTGTGCATTTTGTGTTCTGTACGTTTATTTGGCTGTTCAATTTAGTGACTTGCTTAGCGAAAGGAGACGGTCCAAAAAGGCAAGTTACAATATTAGAATATTAAAATACCTATGCCACCAGTGAAATATTTCACAAAAATTACAAATCGACAACATTCGTGCCAATATTATTTTACATTTCCAGTTAACCATTAAGAGTTTATAGTGAATGTACGTACAGGACTTTATCACATGCTTGCATGACACTTCACAATCAATTAATGTGTTACACTATGTTATACAAAACTCTTCTGTGATAGTCGCCGACTCGGCTGGGTCATGTTACGATCATAAACATTACGATAACATTATGCGACATAGTCGGGACTGTTCTCTACCCACCTGTCTAGCTTTCAAATGTTAATTTTATCAGTTTTGACCATGAGACTAAACAATTAGTTTTGCTGTATCTACATACAGTACTTAGAACTGCACGTCAGAATTCTCAGATTTAAAAACGGATAAGATAACTTAATAGGGTATTTGGCAAGTTTTTAAAACCAATTTATTTTTAATTCTGTTATGTAAGTATATTTTTAAAAATTCAAATTACATTATTCATTACTTGAATAACGTTACTTTTATTTTGATTGAAATCCTACAAAAAAGGTATCAAATAAAAGAGTTTGTTGAAAATAAGTCGAAAAATAAAGTGATGTCACTCTAATTCTAATACGGTGGACTTATAAAGGTGGCGGGACTAAGTTGTTTATGCTTTTCTACAATATGGGTATCAAAGGAAAGGACTAAGAATCCGAATGCGAGTTAAACCCTGATACTCAAATCCGTCCGTCGATGGATAAAAAATAAATTAAAAGTAAACAACTTTTTTAAAGACGCGCTTTTATTTAAATGCCCTTAAATGAATGAAAGGAACTTTCCCTTAATTTTTTTACTCTCAAATTATAACGTCATAAAGAATTTATATGAAATAAAAGCATGTCGCGAAATTTACCAGTTTAGATAAACAACTAAATGAAATAATTTGATCAATTATGATTAATTTTTTAAAATTTTCAAATTAGGTATGAATATTAATACTTATTAATTTATTATAATTATTTATGTATTAATACTTTAATCTTGCGAAAAACTTAAATATTATATAAATAAATAAATTGTGTAATAACGTTATAAGTTAATAATGAAAGTTTTAAAGCAAAAGTATAAACAATTATAATTTTTAGGATATATGTATATAAGCTTGTTTTTAATAAAGCTTTTTACTTTTAATTTATTTCTCACAATATTTGGTAGGTATATCAATCAGTAATCGTAATCATAATCAATCAACAACAAACTATTATTTAACAGACAACAGTGCGTGAACATGATTTTATTTTATTCCCAGCAGTAGGTAAGTCTTCTCAATAATTGTGAGTAGGAAAATTCTCCGTGGGAGTTTCTTGCCGTTTCTTCTTTCGGGATCATTCTTGGTAGCCATTTGTCGATGCGATATCGTAGTTTGATTTTCGAAATATGTTAGTAAACCAAATTCGAATTATATTAACTAATTTAATTGCCAGTGAGTTTAAATATGTTCTTACTTGTTCTTGGAATAATTATGGGTTTAATGGGATATTGGAGAGAACCCCAGGAGCCTTTGTAAATCTCACAAGATTTGGCTGTTTTTGTAGTTCACATGGTGTCCTCAGAGAGAACGTGGTCTGTTCATTAGGTGTTTTGCAATCGAAATGTTTTCTAAAAATATTTATTACTTAAGGGAAACAAGTAGGAGTAAAACTTTGTAAAGTGGGTAAAAAATATTGTCTCAACAAATTGTTTTAAATATTCTTTAAACAATAACTAATATTGTCCTTTCACTTGTTATTTTGCGGTTAGATTCCTTAACAAAAGAAAAGATAAACGATTATCCTCATTTACCGAAATTCATCACTTTGTGGTATAAAATAGGTGTTGAAATATTAAGTTAAGATTGTTGTCATATTCGAATTTTTACGTTAGTTTCTCTAGGATAATGGATGATGAAATTCAAAAGGAACTAAGCACGGTATCCTGAGATTTTCGTTGCTGAAAATTTATTCCAGAACTTTTGGTATAAAAAGTACCTATTATTTATTGATGATGGATGATATGGATTGAAAAAGATCGTGTAGATATGGAGTTTAAATACGTTGTTTTTCTGTCACACTACACTAGTTTTCTATCCTTATTTTACACCCTTAAATTTTGATTTTTCCAAAATCCTGGCTTGACTTTCTTATTCGGCTTCTTATTATTCTTGTTTTTCTATCGAGTTATTATGTATTTCTAGAGGATTCTATATAATTATTAGATCAGTAACTGATTTTATTAACAATATATTTTTATGTTTTATAAAATATGCATAATGTTACTGAGGTTGTTGTTTGTAGTAGTTTTTAACTTTCGTTAAGTGAACTGCAAGTTGCTAAGACGAAATAAATAATTTGACTTTGGCTTTGAATATTACTACAAAAGGATTTTTTAAGAAAGAAATTTTAGCAGGTGTTTGTTCAGCTTGACGTTGATGAATCGTTCGCAGAAAACTACCCTTCCTGTTTATAATATTAGTATAGGTAGGTGAACAAACTACTATTCTTTATGTTCCGGGAGGCATGAAAAATACCTGAAATCCTTAACGTATTCTATTGTTTGAGTATTTTTAATAAACTTCATTAAGGCGCATACTAAAATGTGTGTCGCCCTATAAGACATAATTTTACGCAATGAAATTACCTACCGCAATAATCGTATTAAAAAATCTTAAAACCGTTTTTTAAGAAAACGAACTACATGTTTGTGTCTTAAATATTTTACGCTTCTAGTGTTATAAAATAAATAGATTTGATTAAACATAATTTAAAATAAATAGATTAATATTGTGGTCGATAGAATTGACAAATAAATGTTAAATTCAAATATTATTTTATGATGAACAGCACAGTTATGTTATTAACTGGCATTTTCCTTACTTTCATCGAATGAGGTAGAGCGCACCACTATGAAAAGTAAGGTGATATTAGGTGAATGAAATGATGGCTGTCAGCTGGTGGTGATAAAATATAAAGTACAATCCCATGAATGAATAATACGAATAACTAGAGCAAGTGGGGATTCCTAATATTTCTTTTTGCTATCGTATCAAGTTGAATAAAATATATGAAAGTTAAGAGTTCATAAATGTAAATAGTTTTTATTACTCTTTATAAAAGTAGTAACTCTTGGGAAAAACAAAGAAGGTCAGACGATTTAAGCAGTCTGTATTTTGTAAATTTAATAAAGATGAAATGGTTTTCTTGTACAATGGCAAAATTTTTAAAGTCAAAATGGCATTTTTCGTTTTGTCCGGGATTCAACAGTTTTAAATTGAACTTTTTATTGATTCTCAGGTATTCTTGACTTTCATTAAAATAACATTTAGTCACATAATTCTGCAATAATTGAGTTATTAATGTTCTTTGTTCTTTATATCTAAATGCACCTTTGCAATGAAACACAGTGCTGCAAAGGCAAGTACATAGCGGGCCAATAAATCGCCAGAGCGGGCCGGATAATCGGTTTATGACCTTCCATGTGTACATCGGGTCGTTTCTCAGAAGCTGCTCTCCTCGATCGTAAAAGCTGCGGTAACATGTGCAGCGCCTGCATTCAATGTGTAAGATTGAACTGCATTCCAGCGAATTAAAATTCACCGTCCTAGTCCGCCTTAAACAGGTGACTGAAAATCTTTTCGCGTTTCGCTCTTTTTGGCACTTTTCTTTTCAAAACGCTCGCCTATTCTTGTAATATTTGAAAAAATAAAAAGATTCTAACATGCCTTTTGCTTATATACCTAGTATTAAGCTGCATAAAAATCCACCGTGTAAACTACAATGTCTAAGTAGTGAAACATGCGGATAACGTCTATAACTTAAACTAAATAATCTTTAAACTTGTACCTCCTTTGTTTTAACTGTACTAGCTTTACTTAGGTTTTGGTCTAGCTTTCTTTGACTGTGTTTACTTTGCATGGGCTTCCGTAAGTATTTAACCTGTTTGTCGTTCTCCCATTTTAATGTAAAACTACGATCTAAACTAAAAGACAACTTATGGCACTTTTGGAAACGTTTTAGAGTAACAACTATCCCTCAAATGGTTTTCGAGTAAATTATGAATGAACTTGTAAGACAACTAATTGGATACTTTCGGTATTTATAAACCTCATTTTATGATGTAAGATTTTATTTGCATATTTCCAGATTAAAATTATGTTATCCGTTGTTACCATGACAATATTCAAACAAAAGATTTATTGATAGGATAAAACTTTAGATACCACTTAAGTTTGATACTTATTTCAAATTATCAATATGCTAGTATGCACCTAAAATGTTAACTACTTATTTCCAAGCTTTGATTTGAATGTTACAATTTTGCAAGAGGTTTATAAACAATTTTTTATGAATTTTGTCTATTTATGTTTGTCGGGTTGTCTGTTTATTTATGCGCATTTTCCCCTGATCTTAAAAATACTGAATTGATTAGGATACATTGAAGTACAAATATGGAAGTAATATTTTGTATAGGTGTTATTTCAATCGGATTATGAATAAAAATACATAAAGGTTTAATACATCCTTCGAAGCTTTGTAGCTACTTAAAAACACGTCCTAATTTATAAATATATTATGATTTCTTTTTATTGTTAAGTAGTTCCAAACATACATTACTGCCAAAAAGTAAACAAATTTATTACGTTTAAGGGTAAGGTATACTAAGGGTAGGCGGTTAATTTTATAGTTATTTTGGCCTGCGATGATATGGGATCTAACATAATAAGCATCTAGATGCTGTTGTTTAAATTATTTTACCCTTCGTCTATCTTAAGATTTTTTAGATTGGTGGTTAGTGAGATGGAGGAAAAGGTCCGTAACAAACCTTTCAATTATAATGCAATCATAAATTCACGACTGGTTCACTGAATTTCCTGATCACTGAAATTCACTGAATCTAACGATTTATTGATGTTTATCTTAAAACCGATTGAACCATACATTACGGTATGAACGAGACATATAACCGATGTTGTACCTATCTATTTGTACCGTGAACCATTTCAACCGAAGCGTGTGTCATCAGAACCTATAAGAGGGGTTTCGGCTCCTTTCACAATTTAAATTACATTATTTTGAGAGTCCTGAGAAATAAGTAGAACGCTGTAAATAGGGGTTTCCACTTGATGTTTTCCTTGACCGAAGCCAGTAGGTACTAAATAGAGACTTAGACTCGAGATTGGGTTCCATGTCGGCAATCGGGAGATCTACTTTAAGACGACTACGTTGACACTGCTTGAGAAAGTCTTTAAATTTTATAGTAACTAGTAGACCCAACAAACGTTATCATACAACAAAAAACAATCGATCTAACAAAGGATCGAATTGTTAATCTAACTAAACCATTCCCGAATCGACTAAAACACACAAATTATTACTTCAAGATCTAGGTTGAGTATGAATCCGAAATTTGTGTTCCGACTTTTTCTTTTTTGCCATCTATTTTTTTTTTTTTTTTATCATATATTTCACGTAGGTATTTATAAATACACTTATGAAACGTCAAATATTTTGCATCTACCACCGTTTCGGAAGGGTGC
>DWJN01004888.1:0-11968 GCA_018248895.1 Carystus phorcus
TTTACACGATTTTCCTCGTCCGCTTTTTTTAGTTTTTTTTTAAAATACCTTCAAAAACCCCACTGGGGGGGTTATATTGGAGGGGGCGGGGGGGGCAGCGGGCGGCGGATGGATTGTCCACAGCATGGGCGGCCGGCGGGCTTGGGGATATTTTAATGGGTAAAAAAGCGACACGGAGTACCTTGCATATTTCCCCCGATATCAAAAAAATTATATGAATTGAACAGTAATGCTACGTTTATATCGAGATATAATTAAATTTTTCTTTCGAAGTCTCAGTCTAACCACTGTATGGTTCAGAACACGTCGCGTGAACTTATTACATTAACTGAAGCATTAAGTCAATAACAAAGTTACTTCATATAATAACTACAATATAACTGAATTGTTTTAAAGTAAGTTTACGTTTTAACTTCATTATAATCTCTATAATTACCGTAATCTTTGTAGTGGATCTACGAGTGTTCATAGTGCCAGGGAATGGAAAAAATAACGCTTAAAATATTTAATGTCTATTTTGTTTTCTAAATAAAAGACACGCGATTAAAGTGTTCTACGCCACTTATAACATGCAGTAGAGAAATGCTAAGCTCAAGATTCGGTCGTGTCCATGGAAAAGTTATTTTCTAGATGTAAATAACAGATTCTTAGCAGTGCTAATTGGTATTCAGTTCGGCTGTTTACAAGTGTTACAATACAGTTACAAATTGTTCCGAATTTTTTCTTATCAAAACACAACACGTATAGTTTGTTATATTTTCGTAAAAGTTCACGTGGCAATAGTTACGTAGAAGGTAGAGTGAACTAGCGCAATTGGCTAGACAAGCCATGAACGGCTGTAGCTCGACCTTGCCGCAGTACAAGTAATTATAGAACGGACAGTGTCGCCAACGGCTAACCACAATCTCACTCCAACCGACGTACCACACTCGTCTTATCACTGAAAATGGCTGAACGATTACGGTACAATCGCACCACGCCTCGTATACATCCAAAAGTGTTTACCAAGTGTAAAAGTGTCTCGAATGCTGTGTAACGTTTGAAGTGTCTGGTGTTATTTCGAGAATGTCATCCGCTGGGTCGGCGACAGGGAAAAAAAGTTAGTCTTGTGTATTATATTGGGAACTTTCGAGTTTATTTGACGCTTTAATGTTATCTTCATTATAAATTATTCATCACGTTTACTAATATCATTACGCGAACCGGCCACACTAATTTGAATGTGTAATATGAAGCGGTATTATGCGTAGCAGTCTAACATCGTTTTGTATTGCATATCTCGTAAATATACGCAGTGTTTTGTCTACATTACATTACCTACAACGAATGTTTCAGCTAGTTCTAAAATCGGAACATCTGTGTAGGTATGCTTTCATAGTTTCGTATCGTCAGTTAGAAACAGTCCGCCGTACTGTGTTCAAAATTATTAGCGAGTATGAAATCCTTGCAGCTATCACGGTCATGCGCACAAAAGTAAAAAAAAAAACACGGATAAGATAAAATTAAAAAATACATTATTTCTACAAAATTTGTTAATCCCTGATTACAGCAATGGGAACTCTTTTTAAGTAAAATTAATTATCTGTGCCAAGATACCCCGCTCTTCTAATAATTAATATTATATTAATACTTAATACATAACTCATTAAGATGATATTAATAATATTTTTTAATAATTTATTCACTCCATATAAACTAGTTTTTGTTCATAAAGATCCCTAAAATGTTTTTAAATGTAATAAGTAAAATCTATAACTATTCCTACTGTTAAAATCACGTAGTTTTGGTTGTAATACTCGCTATATTTATTCAAGCAACTCGATAATTTTTAATAAATTATTTAAAATTTGGTGTAGCATCTAATATGGTATTTCTGTAATCTTGTGAATTTGTGTACTAACTAATAAACCAAACAAAATATGCAAACAACTATTGTTCTTAGGGATGTATGGAGATTAAAACAAAACCAGTTTAAAAACACAAGATATTAATAAGAAAGAACCTCAACTTTAATTTTAAAATACAGTAAAATACACAGAAATGGAAGTGAATGGTTTAAAAGAGTTCGTGTCCATTATAGAAATTACAATTTTTATAAAAGTGGCATACACAGTAGTAATTACACACTTATATGCGCACATAATCCAGAAATAAAACCCAGGATGGAGTTTCGTAGTATAGGAAGTTACTAATTAGGTGATGAGATTGTAAAAGAACACTATCAATATTTCAAAACATATACATTTTTTTAATCTATATTATTACACTCTTTGTATTAATGAAAATTTTCTTTCTTCTCCCTTCTTTTTTGACTGGAAACGCAGCAGATTTTGATACCGCTGATATCCGTGGGCGATGGCGACTACTTACCATTATTACTTACTTTACCACCTTACTCGTATGTGGCTCGCCAGCTCGTTTATCAGCCAATCACTTAAAAAAATACTACTAAGATATTGATTTCCTTCAAACCTCTACCAGCAGATCTCAGACTGGAGACCGGCAGAGCATTTGAAAGAACATATACACAAACAAAAATGCACAGGCACACAACACAAAATCGTTACTAAATCTTATTTCATCACAATAACACACTGATTCCAGAATACTTGGCATTAACCCGTACCGTCGAGTGTGAAAGTTATAATGATACTAATAATAGTATTCATAACTTTACAATAATACTGCTTAATATGTATATAAAATTACATCCTATCGCGATGGTCTATCACCTAATAATGCCAGCTTCTGTCAACTCTTACGACACCCTGTCGGTATGGGTTTGATGTCAGTAGGTATCCCAGGACACTTCAATGCGGCTTGATATTCCTAACCTATTTTTTGTAATTTCAGTGGTACTAAGCACGCTTCTCGAGACGGATCACTACGAGAGCCTGATTAAAGATTTAACGTGCACTAAATGTAACAAGTATATGAAGCCGCCCATACACCTGTGCGTGGACGGCCACAGTATCTGCGGACCATGTTATCAGAAGAGCTACCAGTGTCATGTTTGCCAAGTAAGTAATTTTTATCAATACTCGATTAGTATCTAGAAGGCAGTCACCACCGACTTTATCATTCTGTATGAATGTTTGTAGAATCAATGCCATCACCGACTTATTCCTAAAGCAATAGAATAATGGGAAGGTGAATAGCCAAAAATAATGGGCTTCACCCAAAAAAGCATCGACAATACCTTTGTAATTGCAGATGTCCACGGATAACAACTGAACATTTACTTTCGGGTAGTTCTTCTACTCCTATAACGGCTCTTTACATATAAAGCATGATTAAACTGAATCATAAAGGACTTACCAATGCGCACTACAATCTAAAATTATATAGAATTAAGTAATTTTATATTTGACTCTTCGTATAAACGACTATAGCGTAAAAGGCAAGGTTCAAAATATAATGATCACGCATTTAATGTTTGTTTTACGATTCCATACGTGGCAAGTACCATATACGTAAGCAGATAAAACATACCGAATTTATAAAAAATATTTGATCATCACATAAAAATGAGCGGTAACAAATAATCGATATTCATAAATCGCCATTGTCTTGGTCATCGCTGGGCTCGGCTAAAGACAATGTGTGAATAAAATGAAATTCTGGTAAGGATGAATAAGCGGGATGGAACGCAGCCATCTGCGGACTCATATTATATCTAGATTTATTTACGGCTAACCGTTTTATGATTCCATTAATTCTTAATCTTTACTAATCTATTCTCCAATCAAATGGTGATGAAGTTCTCTTTTAGATAAATAGTCAATTTAAATCTATTTTTTTACACTAGAAGTCGCAGATGTCGCCTATACATTCACTATAATCTAGATATTCCATAGATATATAGGTTATGTAACCTCAAACTAGAACAGTCTTATTCGAATCCGGTCACAAATGTATGTCACTTCTAAGGAAAAAGTAGGAGCGCTTCGCGAATAACTTAGTAGTCAGTTAACAAGTTTAAAAGAAACTTCCGTGTACGCTGTCTCCTTAAACTTTCTCTAAACCTAAAACGCTGTAGTGCAGTATTTCTGTTCATTTTATTAAGATACAAAAAAAGCACTATAGGATGGCCTTGTGGAAAACGTGAGTATTTTGACACAATTTATTGAATGGGTCCTACTAATGCTACTTTAGATTGACTTATATAAAATTACGGTCTATAAATCTACGTATAGTAATGCAGTATTATTAGCGTCGGCATCCATTGGAATTCAAAAACTAGCATTGTTATTTTTGATAGTAACATTGAATTTAAACGTTGTGCTAGCCAAAATATTCCTGCCTTTAAAAAACATCAGCTAATTTTGCCGTGTGATCTCTTAATTCTATGATAGCAATAAAATACTATTGTAACATGAATACGAACAATATTACGAAAATTTAGTTTATTTTATTTATTTTTCTCCAAAACATACTAAAAGAGTTAAAGGCGATATAATCATCCATTTATGAGTAAAAGGAAAAAAATCGATTAAAACAAAATAGAAGACTTAAAAATATATATTTTAGAACTACATAACAACGCAAACATTGTATTTGATGTATCATAATTGCTAATTCAAAGAGCTACTAAGAATATTTCCATAAGAAACCACGCAGAATCAGCTTAAAAGCGAACGAGTAGTCTACATCGAGTGAATCAAGCGATGTCGTTTCTGGCATTAATACATATGAAGCTTTTAATCGGCTTAAGCCAATTCAGGTTCGGGTGGTTGTTAACAGACTCGTTATAAGGGATTGACAACTTCGTTTGAAATCTGCAATGCGTTCGTAAATCGTTTTGATGTCTGCAACAGCAACGGCAAAGGACAAAATATTGTTAATTTATTTGTTGTGAAATTTACAAAACGAGTACTCACGATATTTTTTATACGCCGATATTTCGTTTCAGCCGTAACCACGGTTCATACCTGCGTCGAAGTATCGGTATACGCAATCACTTTGTCAATGGACAAAAAAAAACCGATTTCTGTTAAATACGCCGGATTATAATTCCGATTCTAAAATCATATACATCAAATAAATGCGCATTATAAGGGATAACTCCAAAACAAATTGACAGATGTCGCACAAATTCAAATAAAACTATTTGTTAGACAAGCTTATGAATAGAAAAAGAGTCATCCAAATTGCTATCTAGAAAAAGTTATGAAACAAAAGACATGGAAAAAAAACAATCCAATGTAGAGCATATTCCTTTTCTTGGAGTTGGTTAAAAATACACATCGTGAGTCCTCCGTTGTAATATGAGACATGTATGTTAGCTGTTAATAAACATATTTTCAGAAAGAATTCGCCCCCATCCGGCCAATGGTGTTGGAATCGCTGGCGAATAAAGTTTTGTTCCCGTGCACCAATGTCGGATGTCCGAAGCATGCAACTTTGCCTTTGCTGGAAAAACACACCCCACACTGCCAATTTCGGATCATCAACTGTTTTATGGCGAGAGTTTACGGTACGTACTAAAAATCTAACCGCCGATTTCTGACAGGCTTATTAAAATTGGTGAACTAACACGCATATTAATAAGAAGATCGGTCAAATCTATTGGAGTTTCTGAGACGTCGATTAGAGAATGATAAATAAAGGAACAAACTTAACTAACACACATATTAATAACAAGATTTGTGAAACGTTGATTAGGGAATGCAAAAACAAACTTGCATTTTACATACAACTCGGAGGTAAATCTGATAACTCTGTTTATCGGAATAATTATTCAAATAATATGAAATAATCGTGCTTTCAGCAACTTAATTGAGGTTATAGAATAAATTTAACAGATTATTAGTTAATATTTTGTTGATCAGCTTTTCAGTAACTGGCGATAAGTCAACCGTAAAATGATTTGTCGCTATCCTATTGGGGGGCTTAAGTCATTACTTTATATCTTCTCCTCTTTCTGGGTCGACAACGCATTGGTGATGCATTTTTTGCTGTTGGTCATGGGCAGTGATGACCACTTACCATCAAGTAGCTCGTCTGTTTGTTTATCGGTCATTTACATAAAACTTTCAGATATTTCTATTTATCCGTTTATAGAAGCGTGGGGAATTGACATCACATACCTACACATTATTTTCTATAAATTTATTTAAATCTAATCCAAAAGCGTCGATAGTTTGTTTGCGTACTAAAAAAATAATTATAATTTAATATTCAAATGTTTGTTGCCATTGGAATTATATTAATAAAATTAAGGTTTAATTTTAATAAGAACAAAATTGTTGATGGTTTAACTAATTATTATTACCAATACATTATTTAATACGTTTTTCGTTCTAGGAAGTAATCATTATCTTAGTATTTAATTGTAATCATTATATCAAAAACAGAAGTATAGAATAAGGAAACGATAAATCCGTAAGTGCTGTTAATAAATAGCAATCATTATATTGAATTTATTTTATCTATCAATATATATAGATATATGTATGCAAAGATAAATCATTATTTATAGAAAAAGCCCTTGATATACGTACTTAACACAACGTTTTTGTAACTATAATATTGGAACCACGTTGAGGGCAAAAATATATCGAGAAATTTGATTTGCTTGATTAATTTTGATTACTTTATATATTTAGTATTATTGAAAACATGTCCGACGTAATGTTTATGAAGGTTATGATATAATGAGTATATAATATATGATGAGTAGATGAGTAGATAATATGAGATGAAATTAACCGTTCTTTCTTCTAACACGAATATTGCAAACTTACCTACTTGGTTTTTATAATTAAGTTAATATCAGGCAAAAATAATTCGTAAAAGTAACAAAAAAACTTTAAAACTAAGAGTAATTTTTATTGCTTCAGTAAAAATTCGCAAAATTCTATTAAATAAATAACGGTACACACTAGTAGCCCCATAATAGGATGTGGCTGTCACGGACAACATCCGATGACAAGGACAAACACATACCGAAAACCGACATTTAAATCCATCATTCAAATTTCCGCCTTATTGGGAATCGAACCCAGGAGCCTTTGAATGGCAATCCGACAAGATGACCATTGCGCCAGCGGGTCCTCAAATATCCTATTCTACCAAAGTCGTCGAACAGAGTATCTAAGTCGACCAAAGTCGTCGAACAGAGTAACTAAGTCGACCAAAGTCGTCGAACAGAGTAACTAAGTCGACCAAAGTCGTCGATAAAAGAATGTTTCTATTATTAAATACTGATACTTTACGTGAAGCTCGCCTGGCTAGTTACCTTCTTGCTTGAGTCAGTGTCCAAACAACTCGTGTCTCGGCTAAGCAGACATTTCTATCTACCTTTCATCCTTCAATATTTTCTTAGCTGACAACATTTCGTTGATCGGTTAATTATTTGGAAATGTACTTTAAGCAAAATATATTTTTGCCTGAAGCTGAATAACAGCGGGTTACTAACTTCGTACAATAATCTTTCGCTAACAGATAATTATAAAAATTATAGTCAATTATAGTCACATCTAACAATTAAACTCATAAAAGTCGATAAAACGCCGACACAGTTGTAATTTTACCTCCATTTAATAACCATAATGACTGAGTGGAAACAATTAGGAAAATTATATGGCTATTGTTTGTCAATGTGGTTTTCGTAACAAAATAACTTGTTTTATTCAGCCTTTATATTGACACATTATCAAAATTAGCTTCAATAAAGCACCATACAAAACAATGAAGACATAAATAAACTTAAAAAAAATATTTAAATTTGGTACTTAATTGGTATTTATTTGGCATATATGTATTTATATATATGGTACATATTTATATCGTTAGACTACCTAATTAATATTAATAGTCAACTAATTTGTTCAGTATAACATGTGCTGTCGTGATCTAGTTCAGATTACACATCCTTGTTGCCTTTGGTGTTGCAGATGTAGGACGGTAACCCCTATGTTTGGTCATATGTCACCTAATTACATAGAATAAAAAAGCAATCTCACACAAAGTTTCTTAATTTGGTCAATCACTTACTACGTTTACTATAAACGCTTCGTTTAATATGAAAACAATTTATATACACTTTTTCAGGTGAATGTAAATGGGAAGGACGCGCAGGCGAATGGATGGATCACTGTTTCGTCGAGCATAAACAAAGGGTAACAGAATTACCTTTCATCACAGTCAAGGATAAGTGGGACGCAAAGAAGACAGAGCCGGTCCTCAACTACTTTCTGTTAAAATGCTACGAGAAAATATTCAACGTTTACCAAATTTACGATAAGAGGGGAGGTGAGACGTAAAACATTTTTACGCTCGAATCCGCTTTAATATAATTTTTAGGCCTAGTGCTGAGCAAACACGATCGTAGTTTATGGAAATATTAAACTTTTTTCTCGCTTACAATACCTAAACACGAGCTACTTCGAAAGCGATACTGATTTAGCATTTTTGTAGGTTTGACATTATAGTCACATACATATTTATTTGCCTTTTGAAGCTCGAAAGTATACAGGAGATTTTGAACGCACTGATATTTTTTCTCGAGTAGAAACTCACGAGCGAAACATAAAAAATTAATAGTCAACCTTAAACATTACTTCAGCCCAGGATACAATATGATTTACATATATTTATCAAATACAAAATTATGTTTATTATTCATAGCATAATTTAAATAACATAGTTATCCTTGTGGATGCAAAAGTTCGTGTCACCACGACATATCTAGCAAAACAACTATTTACAATAAATCATAAAGTCGAATAACGAAAAAGTCGTCATCCGCTACTTTCTTTTGCATAAATCAGTATCATGCATCCTCAGTTTATTAAAGAAGAAATTTCCCTTTAATTGCTTCACACTGCTTTTCACTATTTGCGAATACTTTTTTTACTCTGCCCTTTGTAGTTCAACTCACGTGGTTTCCACTTCATCACCACCACCGTTAGAGAGAGAAGATTTCTTCTCGAAATTGTGGTTATATTCCTTCGAATACTCAATGCGTTAGAAAACCACACGCGCCTTATATTTTGATAGTGATGATCTTACCGCACTAAATGTATGCGGGTTTTACCACCTAGTAAATATTACATTGATAAATTGGCTATATCCTACATCAGAACCTTTGCGGGTAGTTATTCCACGTATCCCAAACCGCTGATATAACTAGATAAATGTTTCCGAAGAGAAAATTTTGGTGATTTTTTTCCCTCAAAGATGAATTTACTCAATTTGTTTTAGGAAGAATGATGTGGACCGTACTTGTGAATGATGATAACGCAGACAAGTTTTATTTTGAAGTTGATTTATTTTTACCGAACTTTCCAAGCAAAAGGATTGTATATAGGTGAGATTCATACTTACTTTATTATGGTTTAAGCGGACTGAGTATAGTAAGCATCTGGTTGGTGTTAATCAGTGCTCAATCATCTGTGACAATAAAGGCACTTGCTTCTAAACATACAAGTAATGTTTCTTCACAGTTATAGTTAAAACTTCCTTACAAGTATTGTATTAGCCAACCAAAACCATCTAACGCGGGATTGGCGCATTGGTTCGTCAACTATTGATGGCATGCCACACAATATTTTGGGCACGTCATCGATCATGAAATTAATCTAAGAGAAAAAAGTGAAGTAGGTATTTTTTGGAGAGCGAACGCGGGTTAAATAGGATGGCCGTGGCATGGCCGTGACACTTTTATTTGACATAGTATGGCATGGCACGGGTTCACCTACCCTGAATTCTAGCGTCAATGCTCGTTTGTAACCAACAGGGTTAACCACGAAAAGTTAATATTATTTTAGACTGAAGTTTGAACGGAAGTGTGTTTATCTCCGTCACTATTACCTTTATTTATGGCAATCATCGGAATATTCACTATTTGATATTAGATCACCCGATTGGAGAAACTATCTCGTAATCATCAAGTGAAAATGCTTGCTGAAAGAATACTTCTTTCCTTACTTTAATGTTTTAAATAGTGGTCAATTATGTTCTTTCTTTAATTTTTCAGACGTCCTTGCAAGTGTGAAAAGGATGCAGATTTCCTGGAGCACACACAAAATGTATACATTCCTGTTGAAAATGTGTTTTCTATGTTGGACGAGACGGAGTCAATGAACTTTACTGTGAGAATTGGTGAGTTAAAAGTTTTACACGAAACAAAGTTTAGGGTTGACTTATCAAGCTACCAAACTGGCGCCTAACATAAGAATTTAATGTGCTGCGTTTGCAGTCAATGTTAGGGACCATTGCCTACTGTGAAGTACTGTGTATAAACAATATATTTGTAACAACATGACTATAGCTATATCAAAAGACTGAGTGATTCACAAGAATGACAAAGTTTATAGCTTAATAGGACTTAAGCCTTCATGCTACATAAAAATATCTAAACTAACAATTATCGCTTTGATTACCAGTAATTAAGGTTGACATCAGAAAAGGTATATCAGAAACGAAGTAAAGATAATTTAATATAATAACAATATACGTTAGATTTTTATATGGAAAAGTTAGTCTAATACTTTGTAAAATATCTTCGCAGGTGAAGTGGAAAATCTACCGCTTTTGGACACGCCAACAACCAGTGAAAGTCTGATTTTGCTTCAAGGTGATGAACACATCAAGGAAATTGATAATGAATAAATAGAGGGCGTAAACAGAAATAAACGGGATTAAACAGAGAATGACAGATAAAATGACATTTACAACTTTTATCGTCAACGTTCTGTTTTTGCAATATGATATAAATCATGTTAAAACTTTCAACAATATATTTCTATACAATCATAGAAACACTATTCGCAATAGTTTCCAAGTAAAATGTATTACTATTCCTCGGTTTTGAAAGGCAATTATCTTTCTGATTTATATTAATCGGATAAACAGAGAAAAAATATATACCTAGTGATGTAGTAGTGGAAATATATTTTATGATTAATATAAAATTGTATTTATTATATTTATCCTTAGATTTGAGAGTTTTTAACTGTAAATTTCGATGTGATTCAAAGTTTATATATGCCTGAATTTATATTCCAATAGATATTTTACTATTATGAAATGAAGAAAAATAACCAAAATAACTATATAAATATAACTGTATACATAGATATTGATAACAGGCTATTTGACAGTATGAAAACTAAAACGTTAATTATAGTTCCTTGTATATCATATATTATAGTATTTAGGGAACAAAAACTTAATACATTTGTTTGCCTATACTTTCCTATTACTGTGTTACTTTTTATTATACAGGCATTTGAGGTCACCGAAGCCTCAAAAGTAACGATTTGCGGGTTATTGAAACAATGAATTTTTAATTCGAATTTTTAGGCAGATACATTTTTTATGGGTTCTTTGGCCCGAACGAGCTTTGAAACGTTGTCAAATAGTCTATTCTCAATGCTTTTAACCTGACAGTTTGCATCGATCTTAACTAATCGGCAGACTTAGAAATTGAGGACGCGAATACTATCTATAGAGATGCTAGTGACAACAATTCTGGAACAAATAGTGCTTTAAAGGACACATTAAGTTATCGCTCGTGGTTGTTAGCGATAAAAGTCGCCAAAATGTCATACTGCATGAACATAGTCTACAATCCAGCATGTTGAAAAAAACTGTAAGCCTTTATATCAGTTATCTACAGTGAACTGTTAACGAATTGTTTTTATATAATTAGTCCGCAAATGAGGAGACGATTCACCTTATAGTAAGTAGTCATCGTCACCCATGGACATCACCAAGGATATCGAGTACCAACGAGTTACGAGCAAAGAAGCAGAGAAAAAAAGAAAATACTAGAACTCGACACCCCGGCACAAGACGAAGATTCGTTAAAAGCTTGAAGCAATAATAAAGACTTAGTAATAATAATGATAGTCATGGCCTATAAGACTACCATCCTAAAATCTGGTAGATAAATAACCTCGTACCAGGATTCTGTGTATCGAATTACATGAAAACACAGAAATGAACCCAAATACCCATG
>DWJN01004889.1:0-11968 GCA_018248895.1 Carystus phorcus
TCGAGAATCAGCTTTTGAAATCGTTGTACGTTAAAAAAATAACTTAAAACTGTAGAAAACATCAGTACAATCAAGTCTTAGCAACACAAAATATCATAGATTATTATATAGATATAATAGATTATTGGTAAAAAGATAACTTCATGAATTTCATTTAAAAACATATCAGTTTTTCGTTGATTCTGAAAATTTATCTATTTTGAGTTACAACACTATTGTATTATTAGTGCGATATATTCTATATATATAAAATCAATGCTTTTTTGTTTATTTGTCTTTTATGGACTCTAAAATGGTAGATAGAGTATGGATGTTTTTAGCAGCTTTTTCAGAATTCTCCGAAAACAGGTTTTGGTGCTAAGATGGTTGATGAGTTATAGCTGAAAGTGTTCATAGTTTTGTTTAAATGTGTTCATTTTTATATGCATTGTCATTATGTCATTATTATATGTGTGTCATTTTAATATAAGAAGACAAGGGTTTAAAATATTAACAATATTTTTTTAATGTAATAATCTGTTGAAAATCGTTAATTTTGTTGTACTTACAGTAAGTTAAAAGAGGACAATAAAGTAAAATTGGCAACGTCGAGTACTTCAGTCCGCTGTCTCACTGACTCGCTCCACTTATTGCGCAATGGTTTAAGATGAATGAATAGATACATTTTACTGTAGGTACAGATAAGTACGCCAAATAGGTAAGATGTAGCCTAGCAGAGTTGTGAAACTATTACAACAATTGCATATAACTGTTGCGAAGCGGACAAAATATTGTAAGAAAATGCTTTAAGTTTTTTACCAGCGCCCCACCTTCGGTAAAATGCTTAATAACATATTTACTTTAGATTTTGTACGTTACACAGTTTGTCACAATTTATCGATTTCTCGTGGGAATAAATTCATTTCCCGGGATGAAAAGTATCCCAGGAAAATCCCTGGGACATAAGTTATTATCACAGAAAGTTTCATCTAAATCTGTTCAGTGGTTATCTTCTAACGTCTGCACAGACAGTTTATAATTTAATAATTGGTATAGATTCAAATACTGTTTGCGTTTAGTTTGATGAAAATTTCTACTTTAGTACCCCCACTTAAAACAATTGCTATTATTTTATTCAGGCACTAGCAAGATTTACGTGTCATGGTGTAAGTTTCATGTTACTCATCTTGTTTTAGCCTTAACTGAAACACAAAAAAACATCTCATCACTGCTTCGTATATTATATTTAACACAACATTAATAAACCCATTAGGTAAAAATGATACTGGTATTTATTACCCTAATTAACAAAACCATCACAAAATTATCTGTATGTTTTAGATAGATTCCACTAATCAGGTATTCAGAATAAATTACAAGGAAAAAATACGGTACATCACAGTATTCCACCGAGCCGGAGTCTGTTCGATCAATCATTAATTTCGCTTGCAATAAATCAATAAAACGGTCATCAATTTCCCGAACCACAGTCTTGGATGCTGCTAAATAATGGACACCCATCAGGTTTCATTAGCGCCAGGCGGGGGCGCCACCGGCGGCCGGCGGCCGGGCGCCGAACGTCTTCGTCCGATCGATACGTCCGGACGCGACCGAGTCGGATCGGAAAGTGCCGAAGATTCCCGAGCGGGCCCGACGTTCCCCGAACGCTTCCACATGACAAACGTCAGTGATAGGGCCTGCAGTTTTCGGGCCCCATGAAAATTCAGTAAAAAAGTGCATTCAGTTCTATTGTGATAAACATTTGTGACGTTGTGCGGCTTCCGCTCGGAGATTGACGTAACAGTGGATTGTGTGAGTACTTAGTGCTAACGTAGAGCTAAATCCTAGAGCCCTGTGTTCCTTTCACATCCAAACTTGCCTTTATCAATGATAAGAGCTAGTTAGGGATTGTTTGAAAATACAGTCTAGGTTTAATAGCTTTGCATTTCTGTACAGTTTTCCGAAATAATTACTGTTAACTTTTGTAGCATTGATCTGATATTATTTATGGAGTTTCAAGGCTCTACACGCATTATTTTACCTGTATAACATGTAAATTGATAGAGATATAAGCGAGACAGTTAAAGGACTTGCAAATCCTATTATTTTAACTATTGATATACTCGAATTTTAACCAGATTAGGGCTAAATAAAGAAAATAAATAATTTTCCTTGATACAGTTAATGTACGGGCCCACTGCGCATGTCAGTGTTGAGTTTTGCGTCATGCATGTTTTTAGCAACCCTGGGCATACGTATTTTCATTTTAAAATATAATATACGTTAAGGCTATAATTATATACCATGTAACTCTAAATGAATACTCAATCTGAACATTGGTTTTAATAATTTTTACGTTATAATTTACTTAAATCAGTCGTCAATTGTATTTAATTAATCATAAAGTGTTTATATTCTATAAATTAATTATCATGTACTTCATAACTATATAATTACTAGTAATTATATTAATCACACTTATACGAGATATCTTGAACTGTTGAATTTTCTTGATATTTTTTTTGGTTCTACATACAAAAAAACATGACGATAATATTTTAATCAAAACATACACCAATATTTTGTAACTATTTCAATTTAAATTGGTGTATTAGTTATAGTATATACCTTGTCAATTTTAATGATGGAGGAATAGACGTATTCATATACGAGTACAAGCAAAATCAATAGCGATGTTCTCTGTAATTAATTCTCACCTTTCATTATTTATTTGTGAATACTGACCTTGACCGACTCGTGGAGTGGCAATGCAGCAAAAATATATTTAGACCTCCGAGAGCGGGAACTTCACCCCTTTCTCGCCTTACTCGTAGCGGAATAGAGGGGGGTCGCGGGTCATCTGAATATGGTTGCATCCGAGCGCTGTCAAAATGACAGCTGGTCGTCGCTCGAGGTTGGAAAGGAAAGGGATGGGGATTAAACATGAAGCTCTGTCAATATTTAATTAACGCGTTCTAAATTGGAATTATGAGTTTGGATTCCAAATATTTGGATGGAAGTTGTCGGTGATGTTTTGGAACTGTTTGTATATGGTGCCCTGGAAACTGCTATAAGTTTATTTAATTAGCTGACAGAATGTTCAATTCAGTACGTAATATACCTACTAAATTAACTGTAAACTTTTGCGAATAGTTTTATGTTTTTACTTTGATAGTAATTACACCGCAATCATGATAATCTCATAATGATGATTCTTTAAACATTGTTGTCTGTTTATCTTTGCGTTTGTTCCCGTTAATCCCGTTTAACCGATTTGGATCCGGTTTTCAATGACGGGAATTGAAATCATCTAATTTGTTTTATTCAATGGTTTCGCAAATTATTTTTTTTTTTTTGAAAAATGGATTATTATCCATTCCATTCTCTTAGTAGGGAGAGATTTCCAATGCGAAGATGAACCAGTTATTCAAAGTCAAATAGTATATTAATTATGAGCTATTCTGTATTTCCTTTGTATTTATGTAAAATATTTACAAACGGTGACTCGGTGGTGGGTGAGTTCTTTGAGAGCCAGTTGGACACTGAGTGCTGCCACACACGTGGTCAAAGCAACGACGGAAAATCGATCTCTCCTCGTCAGAATGCAGGAAACATAAATCCCCGGTCACAGCGCGGAGATATGTGACCCCGTAATCGAAGATCGCGATGATACACGACAGCGGCTGTACGTGGACAAACAACTTTCAAATGTAACTGCCGCTGTTAACCTTTGGTCTCAGTTCGACGGCCGGCGCCTACCCGGTCCAGCGCTCGTTTCTAAAATAATTATAAATTATTTTACAAGTTTTTATTAGTTTCTTGGCCTTTTAATGTTCACTTTCTTGGATGGATGGCCCGTGAAAGTAATGGTGTTTGTAAGCTGATTTACATCATCTTTACACTTCGGGCATGATGAGCTGGTATTAATAAAGTACAAAAAAATAAATGACACTACACACTCACTGGATCACACTAGGATTTCCTATATCGTAGGTACAATGGATAACATACCAATAGGTGCATAGGTACCTACATATTACGTGCATCTTCTGCCTTGTACGTGCAAAATGTAGACTCAACTTCCTGTATTAGCTTTTCTACAGTATTATAACATGGGGTTCTCCAAGAAGCAGATCCATCGGTTCCTTCTTGGCCGATAACGCGTTGGTAACATCCCTGGTGTTGCTAATGTCCATTTGCTACGGCGTTCACTTATATACGATCAGGTGACCCGTCTGCTCATTTGCCCATGTTTCTTTCATCACTTTCGACCATTCTTTTATTGGTTACATTTACTGTACAATAGTAAAAGCTTGTGTACGGGTTGTTAGGGATAAAGAAAACGACCCGTGGCGAGTGCTGCTCTCACACTGAATTTTATTAATAAAAAGGTGATCGCGAAAAAGTGCAAGCACTGCACTATTGCGTATAGTATACGATTTGATGACATTTGCATGAAGGTTACGCATATGTACATATGTAAGTGTTGGTGTGTCCCGTAAAGCTTGCATGCCAGAAATGGTAAAATACACCTGACATTATTATAATTTTGATATCTTGTGTGGATTTAGGCAAATAAATAAATAAAGTTTTCACATTACGAACGTTTGGCAGCTGCCTCAAGTTAGCCAATACATATAATTAACTATGCACTAACCATCAGCGATCGTCCACAGCGCGGGTGCGCGGCTTCGGGCATGCGCCGCGTAGCATGAGCGGTGCGCGCGCGCACGACCGCGACCCGCCGCGCCACCACCGCCCCCAGCCGCACCCGCATCAGGTACCTTAGCCTACTGACGCTGCTTCCTACGTCAACGACATCCACTGTCTATACGATTATTCACTTTAACTAGAAATTGCAGTATGCTCTTTTTAGTATGTACCTACGACACGCCGCTCACGAGTTTTACACGCGACGGGTTGGTAATATCAGAGGCCGTGGACAAACCACGCCATTTTCTGAATGCGTCCCCTTGTCATGTTGGTACTGCAACTGTAATGTCTATTAAAGTACGATATTGTTGTATTTTTTATTACATTGATATTGTTGTAGATGTTTCTTATACTTATTCTTAACGATCTAATGCGAACGCGATTGCGAAACGATCCGATGCGAATTGACGCGGTGCGGTACGATGCGGCGCGTTGTCCTACGTGCGCGCGAATCGTCTTATTTATTTTAAATTTTGACAGCGTCGTATCCAGTTCGCGCGAAAATTTCAAACCAAATGATCGCATTCGCTTTAATTCACGCCGCACATTTCGTGCGTTTGGTTACGTAGGCCACTACAATAAATATCGACTATTTATTTTTCCCGCGCCGCTTCGCGTTCGCATCCAGATCGCTCACGTAGGACGCCGCCTAACAGCTACATGGTCGACACTAGTGTCATCGCTCGATATGTAACATCCTCTACAATTATATTGATTATAATATATACCCATAGTGCTGTACATTATAATATAATACGTATGGAAGTAACGGCGAGAATTTTTTCGATTGAACTAACAAATAATTAAAAGTTATAATATACTTTTAAAAGAGAATACTATTAGAAGATAACTAAACATTTTGAAATCTATTACCTTGGTTTCAGTAATATTGCGTGACTATATCCTTTCATTTTCATGCATTTTAAAAGCAGAATCTTCTGTTCTGTTTAAATAAATAGCAAGGAAAATTAAAGTAGTCTGTAGAGTCTTTGTTCCACTGGAAATGTGCCGCGGCGTCGGTTGTTTTTATGTTAAACGTTTTATTGGTTAATTATAACTAATTACGTAGTTCCTCAGCAATAACACTACTGGTCTCATTGTTCGTTGGAGTAAGGTTCAATGTAAATGTTTGAACGTAGAGCGTACTTATGTGTAAGTGCGTATCAAAATTCAAATAGTAATTATAATTTAGTAACATTATTATACATATGTATATAATTAACATTTTGAAAATTATTTTAATTTTTTTTTAATATTCAGAATAAATTTTAAAGGTTGGCGCAATATTGAAACATCTAGACAATCACAGAACTATGAAAAAATTTACAATATGGCCGCTAATTAAAAGTTGGTTGGTGAAGCCGCGTAGTTTGCAATTAAATCTTTCCGTGTACGAGTGGAGCCAAAATTTCCGTTAGAGCAATTGCCGCTTTTATCTCTAATTAGGGGAAATAAAGCAATTTGTAGGATATGAAAATTAGTAACATTGAGGCGTGTATCGGAATTACGTAAAGGTAATTTTTTGCCACCCACACACCAGGCTTTGGTTAAGTGGACGACCGTAGGTAATAAATGCGAATTTATGAACATTCTGCGGCCCAGTAGATGATCTTGAGTGTTCAAGGATTGTGTGTGTGCAGGCCACCCGCAAGACAGCATATTGTGTGTGAACGTTTGTTATAATTCTGATTCTTTTTAACATTTCCTTGTTTTGGGCTATAAAACTTAAAACATGATTTCGTATTAAAATTACGTTAGTAACGAAACCTGTTCATTCGTCAATTAGTTGCCTAATTGATGCTATTTGAAACAAATTGCTACATACCTCTATCTACGTAAACGTTTAGTAAATAGAATGTTTATTTGGCATTCTATATTCTTGCTATGATTTTATCTTTTAAATAGACTTTAAAATAAACATCTTAAATGAGTTTTAAATAAATAAACATCTCAATATTTTAACCCAATAATACTTTTTCAAATTCATTTACGTTTAGATAACAAGATAAAATCATATAAATACTTTTTCAAACTCTAAATGAGTTTTTTTTTAGATTTAGAATAAATAAATGAGTTTTTTTTTACATTTAGATAACAAGATAAAATCAAATAAAAGTATGTTAATCTTCGCCTTAACATTCTCGTCACCTTCCCCGCGAACAGCAATTAAGATGGTACAATTGGTGAATTTTGCGCAATTACAGTAAATTATTTTGCGCCGATAGATGACCGAGCGACGTCGACGCAAGCTCTGCAACTTTATGGTTATGATAGGACAATTAACTTTTGGGCAAATTGATATAGATGTAATACTTTATAGTTTTATGATATTTTACTACTTACATCTATTTTTAAACTGTTTAAATGGTATGCCGATGTGTTTAGATTTCTTATTTTTTTCTTTATATGTTGGATAATACTAGAGCTTAAGGTTTAATAAAGGGCCGATGTCCATACATTTTACATGAAAAAATTACTTTTTCACTTGCATTTTACTGCACGTATTGCGATGAGCGTTCGACGTATTTGCATTGTAATACGAAAATACTGGCTTAGTCAATGAACAAAAATAGATTTCAATTGAATACGCCGAATTTAATGTTCTGATTTCCGAAGTCATACGCATCATACAAATGCGCATTTTTAGATATAACTCAAAAACTAGTCGCCAGATGTCGCTCAAGTTTAAGGACTACAAGCATCAGCTTTTGAATAAAAAAATCATCAAAATGGTGTATCGATTAAAAAGTTATGGAGTAACACAGATAAAAATATAATTGAATTAAGAATCTCCTGCTTCTTTTGAAGTCTGTTAACTATATGTGTTTCATATTGATACATGGAGTATAAAACATATGACACGGCGGTCCATTGCGTATTAATATATAATAGTTGTAAAATATCGTATTGTAACACGTTTACTGTTGCCAGTGATGTAATAAGTAGTCTCCCGATCTCCCGACCGAAGAATCCGTTACCCGACTGGAGTTCATATTTACGTTGTCTAAGTGTGTGCTCATAATGTACCTAATGTCTTAACTGTGTGTACTTATAACACCCCTGAGATTCGTAAGTCGAGAGTGTATTTAAAGGTTCTAGTGTAGTTTTTAAAGGATCTTTATAAAACAAAGGAATTAAGGTGAATACCCTATAGTTAAGTATTTTCATTAGTGTTACGTTGAAAAAGGTTATCGTAATGAAAATAAACGACAAAACTATCTTACCATAGATGAGCATCGTAGAAAATTTAATAGATTTTTATAATTTTAGTACAATGTTTTTTAAATTGTTACAACTATATTTTAAATTAACTTTTGCTACTTTATTTTGCCTTAAAGCTTAACTTTAGATGAAGCACAGATTTTATACGATTTATAACCAAATAGATACTATGACTTCAAAACTGTTTTTCGTGTGTTATAACATGGGCGAAAATATCTAATGTACGCACAACAACGTGAAACACGATTGTGTGTGTTTACATGTACGAATATACGAGTATATATGACGTATCTAACCGTGGATGAGACGACCTTGTCGGTTCCTCGGAGCGACGCGCGCGCAGTCCCCGCCCACTGGGAACCGCGCACTACAGACGCATGTAACTGATTAATGCACCACTCGTGAATGATCTGCTAACCATTACGTTGATGAGTGAGGATGAGTGAGGATGATGAGCTGCTTCTGAATTAGTGCGGCGTGAGCACTTTTTATGTACGAGTACTGACGGTTTGTTAGGTATTATTACGTGTTGATAGGTTTTGTAATGTTAACTAACTAATAGTTGTTGAAGCGTACAGTCCAAGCTATAATAATAATAATAAATCTCTTTATTTATTGCTTGGACTGTACGCTTCAATAACTAATAGCCTAACGCGTGCGTAACATTACAAAACCTATGTTCAACACGTAACAATGCCTTACAAACCGTCCAAGCTATAATAAAAGTATAAATAAGGAGATTTTATTATTATTATTATAGCTTGGACTTACGCTACCAACAGTCAATATAGAAAATCTCTTGTTTAAAATGTTCTACCATAATAACCATACGCATATGTAATTCCAGCATGCTCACTGTATCATTTTTATTTTGTGAGCTTATGTTATCTTATAAGTGAAATTTTGTAATTTTTTTGGACAATAAACTTCTTTAAACCGAATGTTAGAAACATTTTCTATTAAGAAACATTAAATATCATATTGTAAAATACATATTGTTGTAATTGTAGAATACAATCGTTATTACAAATTTTAATTCCTTTAAATTTTTACTGATGTGTCAGCAAAACTGAAGAATTGATCCTTATAACATGGATTTCTTTCATAGTGAAGAAAGCTAATCCCCGTATCCACATTATTATCGAAATACGGTATTCTGAACGAACATAACATTAAAAATAGTTATTTCACAAAGCTTCGGTATTGTTTTTCATTGTTAAGTATCTGTTAACCGTTTGAATCAGCGACGTAATATCACGACGATCAGATTTACGAGTCGTCGGGCCTGTTCCCACTCGTTACGTAAGAATAGCCAACATAACAGTAGCGGCGGGAACCGAACCCGCATACCACGATGCTCGCTCGCCGATTATTCAGTAGTTTCTCGGAAAGAGTAGCGGCGTACAATAAATTTTGGGCACCGAAGCCTTATTATGCGGTACGGCCTACATTCCTGAAGCTACAATTTGCACTGCAAAAAGTTTCGCTGCGACTATTGTTTTAGGGTTAGAACGAGGAATGGTTAGAACTGGCCGCGGGCGAGTTTGAGGTAGGAGATTATTGTCTCATGGGATCTATGTTTGTATCAAAGGGAATAAACTCGCTAAAATTCTCTGGTTCATAAGTAATAATCATAGTACAATTTAACTTTCTTTAAGCTTTTTGTTTTTGATTTTCATGACAAAAGTGTTTATTTCCGAAACATCTTTCAATCGTCAAAATGCAACAGCAGTTTTGTAAGTAAAGCGAAACTAGCGCCGCTTCAATCAAGCTATAAAAAAATTCAATTTGACACGTTGCCTGAATGTTTTTGGAATTCTAGTATTCTACAAAGTGCCTTGTTGCCTGATATGAAACCTGTAAAATATGTAACAAATCCAGAATTTAAATAGTATGAAATTCGAGATTTGGCGTTTGAGTTTAAGGAAAGGCCTGATATTTAATTAAATATTTAAAGATAACACGAATAAATACATATTGTTTACTACACAGCGCGTTATATTATAAGGTTTATTACATAATAAGGCAGAACTTCCTTTTACTCCGCTAACACTTGATAAAATATCACAATTTTGTTTACTTGAGAGGAAATGTTTTAGAAGTTGGGGAGAGTGCCAATTTGCATAATTTATTCTGTTATGTTAAATATTAATGTTTCGGAAATACCTAAATAGTTTGAGATCTGTACATAAAACTTGTTGCGAAATTTATTGTTAATTCTCGAATTATTACGAAACGCGCCTAATCGTTTTATATGTTGTAATTAAATGTATTAAATATTCAAAATAATTATCATTACAGGTTAGTGTTGGTGTTTCGATGCTTCGCCTTGTTATTGCTATCATATGCTATTATTGGCCCTTCGACTAGCAGCCTATGGATCTCAAATATACCCAATATATGTATTATGGTCAAGCATTATCATAAACTATGTTAAAAAAATACTGAAGGATAATTATTCTATAAGGGTAACTACTGAGATTATGAAACTCGACGATGATACAGCTTATGAAATTTTACACCTAACTGTCACCCAGGACGACATGTTCTGACCACAAATACATGCTACAAGGCCACAAGTAACTTACTCTTAGACATTCGTTATGATTTGATTGTAATGTCTAAACACCTGTGTTTCTAAAGAGGAAAATATACTAATCCATGAGATTGGATCGGTCTGCAACAATTGGATATTTGTTGTTTTCACGTCAACAACTAATTTACTGGTGTGCTCGGGGTAGACTAGTTCACAGTGATGGTCAAGTCCTGACCGACACGCTTATTATGTTATTCTTTGTGGACAAGAATCAAAATGTTAACGTATTTATTATTAATACGTATACAGCTTTAATTATTTTTATATGATTTGGGATCCTGGAGTTCGAGTCAAATTTTGCAGCTGAATTATCAAGCAGTAATCGTAATTTATAAAGCTGAAATTTTGTATACACGTTTAGTTTCGATGACAATACATGTTTAGACCGTCCAAGATGGCGAATTAGTGATTTTTTATGCACTTCCAGTCATATCAAATCATATGAAAGAGTTTGCTGAAAAAAATTATGAGAAATAAAATTACGACAATATTAATCCAATGGATGAACTTTCGAAGATGGTGGACTATGTTCAATGCCTGTAATAAAATTTTTTGTTTATAAAAATTTATTTCATTTATTTTTTGGATTAATATGTTTGTACAATGTCCGTTCTGTGTCGCACAGTCGCTACAGTAGGTACGGAACGCGCGTCCTCTCGTTCCCAGCCACACTCGCCCAGCGAGACAAAATAAAACCACGGCCGAGCATTATTCTGGACATATTTCTAAGTCAATTAAATTCGGCGGAAGATGGCGGCCCTCGCTCACGATTGTTTTTTCGTCGGCCATCTAAATCGTTTACTGTTATTAGCAATGCTATGTAGCGGGACGCTCGGTTCGCTATGAGCTCCGGAATAGATATCCTTTTTGTAAAACAGTGCCATAATTAACTATACTTTGATTCTTTTTTGTCTGCAAAGATTCTGAATTTAATTATTTCTAAGAAATGTTTGTTCGTGTGAAAGAAGCTTGCGCTCAGAATGTACCGTTCTTAAACTGTTATTCGTTTTGACCGCCCCGTCGAAAATGTCGACATTTACTATTTCTAATATACAATTTCATTGAACTCGACGTAAATGGCAGTGGGAACAATAAAAAATTGTACTGTTTTTGGGTCGCGCGGTCATAAAGGTGCCCACACTCGTCTAATGAGTGGCCGAAGATTTACGGTCGATAAATAATGTTAGTTACATGTAATGACCATAAGCGCACGAGGTGGTGCCGCCGCGGTCGCGTCCTGGAATAGCAATCGCTAATGGCTGCCGTTAAATTGATGTTTGATCTATTATATTATCTGCTAAGTTAAGGTTGCCACACGCAACTAAAATCCAAAATTTTAAACTTAAAACTTATTATTAACTAGTAGATCCGGCGAAGTTCGTATCACCTTGGAACATTTGTTCCGTTTTTGTAACATTTCTCATCAATGCTCAGCTCCTATTGGTCGTAGCGTTATGT
>DWJN01004890.1:0-11967 GCA_018248895.1 Carystus phorcus
TGTCATTCCTGATAAACTTGATTAGTAGATTATGTATGTAATTCGATTTCATATAATATGTTGACTGGATCTTTTCTACTTAAAAGGGTCCAAATATAAATGAATTGCTGTTCGTTAGTCTCGCTAAAACTATGAAACTGCTGGACCGATTTGGCTAATTTTGGTCTTGATTTTTTGTGGAAGTCCAGGGAAGGTTTAAAAGGTAAGTAAATATAAAAATTTCAGGAATTGAATAAAAAAACAACAATTTTCTTTTTCCTTAGAAACAGGGATGGTCCATTATCATTGGTTTTCGATAATCATCGATGTTCTACAATAAAACATCGATGATAAAAAATCTGTTTTGCATTATCTTTTCAATGCTTTTTTATGTATGCAGTACGAAGTCTTCCGGGTCAGCTGGTTATGCAATAAATATACTTGTAGAATATAATTTGTCAGAAACAGTAAATAACAGTAAAATTTACTGTTATACAGTACATAGGTAAAACTTCCTATTTTGTATATTAAGTAATAGTATAAAAAAGAGTTGAGATATTTGATTATTTTAAAAAATAATAAATTGAATGTTCATAAATAAACAATTTTGATATTTTGAGCATTTCATTTATTATACAATTAATAAAATAGAAAACATCTTTATTTCCTTATTATAATTCTTTTCTCCTTTTTCATACCACTTTCACTTACAAACGACTTAAAAATATAATTAACATTGTTCTAAGATCTAAAACTTATACTATAGATCCAAAATGACTTACACCAAGCATTTTTTATAACTATCCAATGTGAAGATCCATTTAAGTAAGTCAATTAAAAGTAGTTGTTTCATATTAAAATTGTTTAGATTGATTAATAGTACACGCTCCTTTTAATATGTGTACAATGTGTTGTCTAGACATCATTATTTCAAGTACAAAACAGCAGATGTGTTTTACGGAAGACAAATGTATCGCAATAAAGACAAATGAATAGTGTTGTGTGTTGACTCAAGTCATTTTTTAAAGTAAGGAAGCCGCAAATTACTTTGTTGATCGAAGTGCACCTTATAGTCAATGTAGTACGACCTATAACTATCCGATGTTTTCACTTGGTCACAAAGACACTTTGAAACTCTAGAGGTATTGAGGCAGCAAAACTAACTCCATTACTTTGTAGGCAGACCAGGGTCTAGTAAGAGGCGACATAAATTGTTGCCATAATTAAATAGCCATTCTATTATTGGAAAAAAGAGTTTCGAATAATCAATATTAATTGAATTATCAAGAATGAGTTAATTAATTAATATTGTTACTGGTATCAATATTCTTTCGTGAATTCTGCCTTGAATTGACTACTAACCGACTCGAGGGATTCGAATCCAGTATTTTCTTTACTTTATCACTGTTTTCTTATCCGGACTTTTCTTTTCTTTTTTCTCTTTCTTGGCCAACACGTTGGTAATTCTCGGATCTGGGGACCGTCAGCATTTATCATCACACAATACGTCTATTTGTCGACTATTTATATAGTTGTGACGTACATTGTAGACATCTTGTAGGTATCGATGACATGAGGTATCAGAATGTTTTCATTTATCAAAATGAGTTATAATTGGTTTAAAATATGCAACATTACAAGAACAAAGAAACATACTTGTTCTTCTTTGAAAGGCAGATGCTTAAACTAATTAACTGAAATTGCTGTATTAAACGATAGATGTAGGTTGGAAGAGTTTCACCGACTTCCGATGAACTTGAATATTAGCCGTCGGACTTCAAAACAAGTGTCTGGCTTGTCTCTCAACAATTTAAGACTTGTAACCTGACGTGTGACCTTTCGAAAATGTCAAGCGACAATATGATCGAGTAATTATAGTTCTGTAAATTAATATTCTACAATTATGTATACCTAATGTTAAATGCCGTTTTCGAATGCCGGCACTTTGTAATAAATAACAAATGAGGACGTTAGAAATAACGTTTTTTAAATACGACTAAATACACAATTTAGTAGAGGGCAAAAAGCAAACAATTTCTCATATATACTATGAATTTTTTGCCTTTAATCATCTATAAGATTTTGCCTGATCGTCTCGTCGTATATGTAAAATTATCCTTGGTGATTTCAATATAATTTTATACATTGTGATTTCCATCTTTATTTTCTCTATTTCTACACGATCCTTTTCTTCTATTGGAAAGAAGCTCATACCTGGAAAGAAACAAATCTTCTTCTCTAATCTTTCGACGGTGATAGATACTACCCATCTCTTCTAATATTTCCAAAAGTCCTACAGCGTCTTGTTAAATAACAACTACGGTCCTAATCTTTTTCGCCAATTAAGTTTCCATCAAGGACAAGTACGATCACGGCGTCAAAAGTTTAGATAACTTTCCTTGTCGGCACGGAAAATCAGCAGTACAACGTCATCGTTAACGTCAACGTCGTATCGAGATTTCTAGAATCTAGCCTCGCCTACAATTGGGTATTTGACAGTATTAAAAATAAAGTGTTTGTTACATGTGCTGCAGTTAAATAACTTGCAAATAACTATTACTTTATCCAAAAATTCATAATTAAAAATATACTTTCTTAGACGTCGGTCAGGTGAAACAAAACGGTCCGGATTGCGTCGGGTCTACGATGACGTCACACGCAAGTAAATGTCATCCGCCGACTATCACTTTATTTTCTATCTTACTTGCGTGTGACGTCACCGAAGGCAGAAGACGCCATATGCTCATATTAATGTTTTGGCGGGTTATTGAAATAATTCATTTGTAATTTAAAATTTTAAGGCAAATACATACCAGAATGAAAAATAATGACTTTTTGTAGGTTCTATAGCTCCTACGCAATAATTTTATGTAGGTTTTAAAAACTTGTCAAATACCCAATTGTGTCGATTTTAACATCTTACTAGAAGCGTTACGTTCTCTCATTGTTACGTTATCTCTGCCGATGTAATAGTTAACCTCTTGGTGAGTGAGTGAGTTATCCATTTTTAAATTTGAACTAATGAACTTAGATTGCTATATTGAGTCAGTCTTATGTTCTAAAAATATCAAATCAAATCAAATCCCGACCTATTTTTATTGGCGGATCTCGATCAACGGTCAGAATTGACTAGACACAACTTCCAAAAGTACATAATAATGGAGTACATAGTGATTCCCTTACAAGTGACTGAAAAACTTCTAGCGGAGCTAAATTTTCAAACCACTGCGCTTTCACTTCTTTTTCCATACGATTGCATTCGTTATTTTAAAACCTAGAACATGATTCTGATTATGAAGTTGCTTTACGTTTAAGAATTAGAAGTAGCAAATAGTCGCATACGAGCGAATTTAATATGGCCGCGCATTAGTTAATCGCACGCGATAAGTGCTGCGATTTGCAACCCAAATTACTTTATTTACGTATTCAATCCCGTGCAAATACATGTGGCCGGTAGCCGGTAAAGCACAAGGTTTTCTTAATCACTTTTTGCGAAGCCATAAAATGTTTTAAGTATCGTCTGGAGTCCACAATTATGTTTTAAGATATTCTTGAAATGTTTAAAACATAAATGATTCGCGTAGTCGGACGAATCGAGCGAAACCAATAAGGACGGTCGTACAGGCTAGGCTAGCGAAGGCCAAAGACGTTATATTTTACGATTTATTTGTAAATGCGGTCATAAATTTGAAATAGATTATAACGACCTCGACTTATTAAGTCAGTTAGTTGTTTAGTCTGCAGTAGTAGTCTAGACTCGGGTTACATGTGTTAAATGTTCGAAAAAGTAGTCGTTAAATCCATGGTTCCCACAGATATTTCAGACGGGCGCATTAAAAGCAGATGCGTGTTTCTGAGCGGGAGACCCGGGGCCGTATTCGGTCGGAATCCAGTCGGTGGTGAGTCACGTTCGTCGGTCGCGAGCCGCGCTAGACGTTCGGCAGACACTATTTTTCAAACCGACCGGCCGCGGCGACCGGCTCGACCGCACCGTACATGGACAATCGAGCGTTAGGTACCTACGGCCCGCAACTATACTTAGCATATCCTCGTTTTTCTCCTTCTAAATGTGTTAATTTAAAAATCAAATCCGTTAACGGCCAATAGTTTTCTATTTCGAATACGAATAGCATAAATACACTTGTGTTGATAAAAACTATATTGTTTATGTAAAAGATGTTCTGGTGAATTTTTACGCACGAGAATAAAACATCCGCAACGGATTTATAGTGTTCTTAATTTGATTTGGACGGGTTGCGATAAGATGTAATTACACTTAACAAATGTTATGCACGGAAACGAAAACACAATAAACAGGATGATGAATTAAACTGATGAATTTTTTTACACAACTGGTCAAGAATTAGATAAAACTAATGTTTTTTTAAGCGTACTGAAGCAACGGAATATGTACTAATCCTTCTAAATTATGAGGTGAGAGTCGTGTCTTGTGGGTCCATGAATAGCTTGAAGTCGATAGTTTTTATTATTTATTTTTATTTACTATCGAATGGAATAAATTTGTAAAGTAAAATGGGCGAGTCGTAGTTGTAGGTAGAATATTGAATAGCACACTAGAGGTAATATATTAAATATATAGACGACTTAAGTCAGTAGGTACAATACAAAAGTAAAAAAAACAGACTTAGCAAAGCCGGATATATTAATGTTAATACTCGCTTTTGTTATCCGTATGAGTTCTCGAGTTATTGGCGATCAGCGGTAAATGCAAATGCTACTGAATAATGATTTTTGTGGGCAGCCATGTGCGGCCATTGACTCCTGCTCTGAACGCGTTACGTTTACGTATCTTTATCTTTAATAAAATTACTATTAAATGCGCGCCGTTCCATCAGTTTTGGCGCCACTTTTTTAATCGAACAAGATCTGTTACGATCTAGCAATACCTATTGACTATTACTATACCGGCCGACATAACAAGGCAATCTGTTTTTTGTCAATCAAGATTAACGATATCCTTTGGTATGTTAATTTAACACTTTGTAGTTGTTAAAATATCGTGATATAGCACAGGCATTTTGTGCGGAACTAAAGAATAGAAATATAATACAGTAGTACAGAAGTATTCATTATTTTAGAAACATGAACAGATTAAAATTATTTTGTTACATTCTAAGATGTGCACCGATATTTTACTTCAACATTTATCTCTACACAGTGCAATAATTATAGCCAGATATGTTTAGACAAGTTCAATAGCCAGATATTCTGCGGAATTTGCAACACGTAAATTATTACGGCTATTGTTCGGGAGCATAACATCGGAGTACAAATTAGAAACGATCGCGAAAAATAAACAACATGAGGTGAAGTGTGGGCAAAGACGTAAATAGATTAACGTCAGTTCGTTTATGTCAACTGGGCATGAATGACCCGGGAACGACTCTAAAACCATCCCGTTAGTTAAGTTGCTTGTTTTTATCACAAACAACCGAATATTTGATATTTTAAGTGCTATAGCCCGGCGGCTTGCGTTGATCCTTAATTTTGGACTGAGTTAAGCAATAGGGGGCGCGGTCGGTAAGTTGGTCGCTAGTGGCAATAATTTCTTGAATGATTCAGAAGCCACATTAAGCCGTAAGATACAATAAATAACAGGCTTAAAACCATAGCCACCAAGCCCTGCACCGATAAAGTATGTTTTATTCCCCCTCAACGATAAGCAACCTATGTCCTTCAGTTGGACATTAATGGCTTGAATATCAAATCATCATCACATTCTGTAAAGATCCATGTCTATTATGCTACTATTTACATAACCCATTAAGACTTAAATACCCTAGGAAATTTTTATAAATTGTGATAACAAAATTCTGATGACCCTACAGATTTAGAAACCAACCACGTCTTCTGTACCACATTTAAACTAAGCTACATATCTGTACGTTGTGACTGTACACGTCAAAATAATATTTTCAGTCGGAAAACAAATTATCGTTGGCAACCCGGCGCACGCGCAGCTTGAATCAATATACCTACGCAAACACGCGACCGTATTACACTCGCAGGTAAAAATAAATTGGATACTTTGAAATTTGATAAAACAAACAAGCAAGGTCATCATTAAGAGGATGTCCTTGCCATCTGAAACGAATTTGTTATTCTTGAGTGACGGTCACTCTAAGGTGATATATTGAGTATAAAAAAACATTTGAGGGAAGTGCAGGTTGCCAAAGACTGCAGTGATTGTTATCTCACTATAAGCTTTACTGAGAACTGACGGAGTTCGTACGATGTATTCGTATTTTTATCTTTAATTTTTCTAGAGTAAGAAATAGATCTTTTCTTAGCTATGTAGTAACCAAGATCATTAATATCGTGTTTAAAATCCCCAGCCTGTGGTATAAGAGAAAAAAGAGAAGAGAACAGAGAATGGTGTTATTTGAATAAAATTTGCTACATCAGGCATACATAGGTAGGTTTCTCTTCATTACTGAGGTCTAGAGCATATTCCACCACTCTGCAGATTAGTGAAGACTGCAATCTACGATAACAATCGGGACCGACGGCTTAACGTGCCTTTCGAAGCACGGAAACGCTCAAAAAATTTTGGGCACTACTACTACTGTTGTTGTTGTTTCACTGTTAGTCGAAAATTCCAATTATTAGTCTAGCTACTCCACCTGCACACCTGGCGTTCTTCCACAGTACGATTTTCACGACACTTTCTGCCCCGTACGTGTAAACTGTGGAACGAACTTCCTGCATCAGTGTTCCCACAGTGCTTTAACATGGGGTCCTTCAAGAAGCGGGTCCATCGCTTCCTTCTTGGAAATGCGTTGGTGACATACCTGGTGTTGCTAATGACCATGGGCAGTGATCACTTACCATACCATCATTGACCCGTCTGCTCGTTTGCCTGCTGACGGCATAAAAAAAGCTACAAGCTCAACTTTGATTTAAAAGTATTCTTACAAAAACACCGTTTCTATGAAAATTGTAGTTAATCTAAACAAAATATTTTGTAAACTTATCTTTTTACCACATAATCTTATTTTCTAATTCAAATTGCTTTACAAAAAGAACGTGCGAATTAAAAGCAATAACATATCAAAAATTGAAGTAAATAAAAAGTAAATCGGATCGGAGTAAAAAGTTGACAACAAATTTAATGTTGGAGTTATTACAAATAAAAATGTATTAAGATACAGATTATCTTATCAAAGTAGAAGGACCTCGTTTAAATATAATAAATAACATAATAACCACAATCCATTAGTAATGGAATGTAGGCAGTAATTGACCACTGTCACCCATATATTAACTGACCACCTTCTTATTCGGTGGATCACTAACGAATGATAGCAGTAGTCAATCTCTGACCGCTTTATACATTATTAGCAGCAATAAAATATTTGTAGGAACAAGTACTTTGAATTAGCACTTACCACATACCAATATAACTTTAAATAGTTGAAAGGTAAAGTAATAAATACGTAGTGTATCTTAATTAGAATTCCAAGAAATATTTGAATACAAAATAGCCTCGGTGGTTCCGCTTCCCGCATGAAAGTCGGCTTTATATCTGCTATAAAATTTTAATGGTCGTACTTAGTAACAAATCGTTAAAATTAAAACCCGTAGTTTGTCATTATCATTTTAAAAGCCATTATACATTATTAACCGTACATACATTACCAGATTAGATTCACTCGACGAGTGTCTGGGATTTTTTGTTTCCCACACTTAAACGGGTCTTATTAAATTTATTATTATAGATTTCACTCTCTCTCCTTCTTTTATCTTATTGGATGCTTGAGCTGGGATTATCTAAACGCAACCCGTTGCCGAGGGGTCAACACTCTTTATGGGAATAGCTGACAAACGTGGACACGTCACGTGATAAGTGGTCATTGCCGCCCATGAAGAACAACACAAGACATCACTGCATTGTTGGAAACGAAATAGAGTAAAATGAAAGGTTTGAAAGGTTTGCAACACCCAGGACACGGCGAGCCGTTCGACGGCTGATTCAGCTAAAGGATAACAGGCGGAAGGCCACAGCAAGATAATATTAATGAGATAATAATGACATTGATAACATAATCTTTAACGGAAGTCCTACCACCAAGCAAGCCAGCTTCTGTCACCTTACGACACCGTCTGCCAAGTGTGATTGGTAATCTAAGCCACCTTTTAAGTTAACCGTGACGAACATCCATGCTGTAAGTTTTTGGACTGATATTATAACGCATTTAAGTACATTCAATGCAACCAAAGATCAAGTGAAATTCAAACTAGCCGCGTTAAAATTATAAAAATACACCCGTTTTCCAGACGAGCCTAATAAAAACGACCATTAACTATTGCCGAGGGACATATATGCATTAACTGTCTCGACTAAAAGTTAGAATCCCTAATTTAAAATTGTGATTGTCTGGCAGCCTCCAGTCGACCTACTTTTCGGTCCTGGGACGATGAAGGACATATTTAAGCAGGTGTCTGGAGTATTACTGTTTTGCATAAATTGATAACCCACAGTCTAGCCGTTAGATTACTGGGCCTGTTGACGGTCGTATAATGTTTTATTTCCATGACGACAGAACAAAGTATTTTATACCTTGAAAGGAAAATAATAAACGGGACGTGCTTTATTAGTATTTAGATAAAGCCTTAATTCATTGTGTCGGTTTGTAATACGATGTTTTTAATGTAAACATATAAGTTACGAAAAACATTTTTGTTTGTTGAAACGGAAAGCTGTAATTTGTTATTAAGATAAAAATATCTTACAATAGATTTGGATAATAATAGAAAGAATAGAATAAAAGAAGAATTTAATAATCTGGGTAAATAATATAAATGTAAGAATTTGAATGAGTTAAAGCCACAAACCAAATTTTGCTTCCTATATAGATAAATTAAATTGAACATCATATTTGTGTAGGTAATGGAAAAATTTCGGAGTAATATATAAAAAATCTGCATAGACGTTTGTGCAATGTAATTACATTTTGTGGACGTAATTTAAAACAAATACCGAAGTGTCATTTTGTCTGACTGTTGTTAAAACAGATTTGTAAGTGACACGTATACCTACGTGTGAATTCCTGAGGTTGAGCCAATATGTTATAAAGAAATAAGTATTAGAGGATGTAATTAATTAAACATTTTGACGAATTGGTTTTTATCATTACCTCAGTAATATTTTAAATTCTCACGTAGAAGAATTTTTTTATAAGTGTAGATACAATCGGGATTCGTTAGGGGTTGTATTTGTTTACGTCAATTTCATTGGTAGAGATTTGTATCACTCAATGCCGATTTCTAAAAGGCTCATCAAAATATTGTTGAACTGACTTACATGTTAAAATAGGAGCTCTATCAAATAAGTTTCGCTTTCTAAAAAGTTGATTAGAGAATAAAATATCAAAATAAAAAATCCGATTTGACATACGATTCGGTGTGAAATTTGACATCTCAGTTTAACTGATCAATTGAATAATTGGAATCCGGTGACACATTTGACGTTTGGCAATAGATTTTAGAGTTTATTTGTTCATTTTTCTTTGATCAATGTTTCAGAAACAGGCGGTGTGCTTACTGAATATGGAAGTAAAATTTCATAAAAATCGGTCAAGCCGTTTCGGAGGAGTATGGTAACTATTATTGTGACACGAGTAGTTTATATACATATAAGATTAATTTATTAATACTATTTTTTGTTAAGTAAAGATCATGTTAATCGCATGAATAGATTGCTTACTCTCTACATAATTTTAGTTGCATGACAGCCTGTCAATTATGATTACAAATTACCTGATAACGTGTTCACCATTCGTATTGCCAGCTTATCTAATCTTTAAATATTTATTTGATCGTTAATGACAGTTGCTGATTAAATTTTACGACTTAACGCTGTAACAGCTTCGTAATAATGATGAATGGAATGTGAGATTTGAACTTTTCTTTTTTAATCTTATAATTTTTCGTAATTACCAAATTGCTGGTAAAATGTTATCTTTTACAGTGAAAGGTGTAAAAGCCTAGAAAGGGTAAAGGTCTAAAAAGTCCACAATGGTGAGTCTACAACAACAGCTTTACTTGGATTGGCTGATTACAGAGTTGTGCTTTTAAGAACATGAATGATAAGGAGTATTCTCCCGGGATTGCAATTCGAACGTAAACGTTATTGAAAATTTAAAGAAAATTGCATGTTTTCAAAAAAAAATTTTTACTCTTATACGTTCGTTAATTGTATATCTGAGACCATAAAATACTAAATGTAAGTAAGTAAGTAAATACTTAAAGCAGAAAAAAATAAGTAGCGTATTATATTGCTGCTAATATTTTTATTTGTAATAGAAGAGACTGTTTTGTAAAAAAACACCTATTCTTGTATTTATAATGTCGTATTCAACGAAGTGTTCAACGGTATTGTTATTCCTATGAGTTTTATACAAAATATATTTTAGTTTCTTCACTCACTTATTTCATTACTGGATAATTGACATTGCATAGTTCATAAAACCAAATCTTTATTATATACTGGAAGTACTTAAACGATCCACCCGCCCGTTGGAACCCGGCAGTGGATTCACCTTAGTGACGACGCCTCACCAAACCAACCAAACGTCGATAAAGTTAACAAAACATCTATTACTACTTTAATCGAACATTATATGACGATAAATTTATTATATGTTTATGTATAAAGAACGGAACGCACATATAGTATGTAAGTATACATGGTATATATGTATATAAATATATATCGGTCGTATACATATATATTTGTTTTATCTATTTGCAATTATTTGTTATCGTTTTATCTTGCGTTGTAGGTAACTGCTACCTCCTCTCACTAGCTCCCAGGGATGACTAGCAGAGAATGCCATCACGCATTAAATCTACCTATTGTACTCCATAGCGTTAAGGTTGTTTCAGTAAAGGATAAATAAAAAAATAAAATTCTTATCAATATAGACAGCATTTCGTTTATAGAAAATGTTGTAGTATTATTTGATCTATATCAAACATTTATCTTATATTCGGAAAGCTTCTTAAATCGTTTGGACGTAACCGGTTTCAAACTCCAACAACAGTTTTCGTAACTATTGCACGCACTCATATATCACTGTAGAAACAATTGCACGTTTGCTTACGTAAAGGAACAATTGAATGCATGAAATACTGCATGTTATCTTATCACGCAGTGTTGGGTGCGTTAGACAGATTTCGCGGAAACATTCGTATGTGGCCAAGCTAGCAGGCCACACATAAATCCTGCGAGGCGATTGAATACAGACGCGTAAGCGTGCCCGTGCGCATAATTCAAAGGGGCGATCACCAGGAATCGTCGTTTGGCATGCAGACGGTTGCGTTCATTCCAAAGCAATAAACCCGTTAGCGGCGACGTAATATGCATATACGAGAATACTGGACATAAACATCGTCACATACATAAAATCTCAAGACAAACATGCAAGAGTGCATCGCCGTTCTAAATTCGCAACGCCCGCATCGTTCCGAGATTGCGATGCCGCGGAATTCCGCATAGTTATGTGACGATATTTAAGCTTCTTTGACTGTTATAGCGCTGTTCGTACTTGGGTAAGTGAAAATGGACCTATTATTAGCGAAGCAAATATAGAATGATTGTTGGAATTTGAAATCCTCATATGCGTTGGCAGCGATGACGATCGCCTTCGAATACTAATCGTTTTAGAGTTAGTCAATACAAAAATATGCGATAATAGAAAGACATGATCTTTGACACGACATTCATGCAATTCGTCATCTGATTCGACAGCCTCATAATGCTAGAACATTGCAGAAACAAAATATTTAAAGTAACTAGTACTAACTAACTAGTACTAGTAAATATTAAAAGTTAACGAAATATTTGTTTATTATATCCATAAATTATGTTATATAAAAATAATGAAGCTAATTATCGGTATCGACAAGTTAAATCCACATTCTGACATCACTGGCCCGCAGGTGCATGCGGCTGATATGTGGCTC